>JALPQI010002281.1:0-62500 GCA_025490895.1 Thaumatotibia leucotreta
GAACCGTTTCAAGTGCAAGGAGAACCCGGCGTGCGTGTGCGACCCCAGCGTAGAGGAGAGCGCCCTCCACATCGTTGTAGACTGTCCCGTTTACGGGAGGCAGCGTTTCGAGACTGAAATGAGAATAGATATGGAAATTAGTAACAAAAGTATAAGTGTAATAATGGAAAACAAAAATATTAGAGATACATTTATTAAGTACATTAGAAATATAGCAACTAGAGTAATAAATAGGAATAAGTAATGAAGTAGAAACACTAGAGCATATAAGCATAGTATATGTCGTCAGTGTTCGTAAAATAAGTAAATTAAATATATAAAGTAAGGATACTTAATATGTACACACAACAAAACGGATGTAATGAGCTGTATCAAATGAAGCCGATGTCATAAATTGTAAAACAGAAAAATTGTAAAATAAAGAAACCCTTGTGTCCCTTTAATAAAGTAAACCCAAACCCGTATCCTACTACGACTTAAGGAAAAAGAATAGGTATAGGTGGGAATCCCACCCACAAAAGCAGTAAAAGACGATGCATGAAAGAAAGAATAGTATGAAGAATGGAAGTGCGAGAGGCATGCAAGATAGAACTGGAATGAAAGAGTAACAGATACACAATGTCCTTGTTCAATTCAAGGGAAACAAGAAAAAAAAAAAAAAAAAAAAAAAAAAAAAAAAAAAAAAAAAACCTAACCTAACCTAACCTAACCTAACCTAACCTAACCTAACCTAACCTAACCTAACCTAACCTAACCTAACCTAACCTAACCTTTTTTTTTTTTTTTTTTTGTTGACGCAGGGGAGAAATGCTGTTTATGCACCGTCACCCCCAGGCCGGGGAAGCCCATTGGGGGGTGGTGTGTGGGACTCACTCCTCCCGTAACCCCCTCTGACCGCTCAGAGGGAGGGGAGGAGAATACCCACTAAAAAACCCCTGCGGCGTCACCCGCATTGCCGTTTATGGGGGCGCCATGGGGTCGCTCTCGCATTCGACCACGACGCCCCCCGACTGCCCGCCCGGCAGGCCGGGCACCCGCGCCAAGGAGAGGAGGTCAGGACGCAACTGACTCTCCTCCCAGACGTGTAGGGCCGTGCAATGTGGTCCCCTAGTCCACTGGCCCTACGGGGGGGAGGTATCTAGCTGGTAGCTAGGGCAAATCGCCTACGTCTCCCCCCTCTCCGCCTACGCCTGATTGGGTGCGCTCCCATATCTTCCTCGCGCGCCCTCTCGTTGGCCTCCTTTTGTGAGATTACGTTCTCACAGAAGGAGGCCACTGCGTTCCAATCCGGTTCGCTGCGTACCATGCAGGCCACGATATTGTGCAGCGAGGCATCTCCAGTGTTAAGGAGCGTCATTAGTTGGAGACGCTCCTGCTCCCACATCGGGCACACTGCCAGTGTGTGTTCCGCTGTGTCATCACCATGACCGCACTCGTGACAGTGCGGTGTGGGCTCCCTCTGTATGCTGTGCAGGTAGTGGCCAAAGCACCCATGGCCGGTCACTACCTGCGTCATTCGATAGCTCATTGAGCCAAAACTCCTATCCAGCCATTCATTGAATGAGTGGAGGAGTGCCCCTACAGTGCGGATTCCGTAGGGGGAATCCTCCAGCTCATTCTTCCATCTTTCTCTCATACGCCTCTCAGTCGTGCGTTGTGCTGCTCGCATCTCTTCCAGTGGCAGCGGGGGGACCCCGTTTCTCCGAGCCACCACTCTTTCGTTATGCCTATCTGCCAGCATTTTCGCATCTAGCTCCCACGGTGGGGTGCATGCTATGAGGCAGGCAGCTGCATGCGAAACCGTGGTGTATGCCCTTGTCATACGTTGGGCCACCACCCGCTGCGGTCTCCGGAGAAGGGCCCGAGTTTTGTCCGTGAGGCGCTCCGCCCAGATTGGTGCGCCATAGAGCGCCATACTTCTTATCACCCCGGCGTATAGGCGTCGGCAAGGGGTGTTCGGTCCGCCCACATTCGGTAGCAACTTTGCCAGTGCCATGGCGGCGCCCACTAGCCGAGGAGCCATCCGTTTAAAATGCTCCTCGAAATTCCAGCGTCGGTCCAGATAGAGACCCAGGTACTTTATGTGACTCTTTATCTGGACCGCTTCCCCCGACACTGGGAGCGTCTGCCCGGCACGTATGACCCAGCCTCTGCCCCCGAACACTATGGCCTCAGTTTTATGCAGGGCCACTTTTAGCCCTAGCATACCAATCCGGGTGACCGTCATTTCTGTAGCAACGGCAGCTCGTCTGCAGACTTCCTTCATTTCTTTTCCTCGCACGGCCACCATCGTATCATCCGCGTAGCAGATGGTGGTCATGCGGGGAAGTTGCACGCCTCGGTTGACCCAGTCGTATCCCAAATTCCAAAGTAAGGGCCCCAGAACTGAGCCCTGTGGGACTCCGCAGCCTACATCCCAAGCTACTTTGTGCCCCTCGTTGTTGGAGTAGAGCACCACCCGCCCGGTCAGGTAGTGCTCTACAATCCGCCTTAAATATGTGGGTACTTGGTGGTAGCGCAGGGCCTCCTGGATAACGCTGTAAGGGAGCGTTCCGAATGCGTTGGCGATATCCAAGGATACCGCCACCACTCCCTCCCCTCTTTTCTTTGCGTATTCATCAAAATCCTTGAGGGCGTTCAAAGCATCTACAGTGGAACGCCCTGCACGGAACCCGTATTGCCGGTCATTCAAATTCGGACCCGTGTCTGCGAGGTGTTTTAGGATCCTGCCAGCTAGAATCCTTTCCAACATCTTTCCTGTTTCGTCCAGAAGGACCAACGGACGGTATCCCGACGGAGAGTCGGCAGGACGACCCTCTTTTCTCAATAGGCACAGGCGCCCCTCTTTCCAGCAGCCCGGGAACTCTCCATCTCGTAGGCAGTCGTCGAAAATGGATCTAAGGCGGAGTCCGAGGTGTTTAAGGGCTACTGTTAGGACCCTTCCTGGCACTCCGTCTGGCCCTGGTGCTTTTTTGCTGCCTTTTAGTTTAAAGACGGCCTTGAACATTTCGGCATCTGTGATCGGCGGAGCTTCAGGAGGCCCCTCTGGTTCCGCTGTGGGCAGAGACATGACCGGGGGATCAAATATTGGTGCCGGCGGGAAAAGCCCCTCTACTACGCGCGCGAGTAGTTCCTGGTCCATGGATTCCATTGGGGGGGCGTGTTTGAGCTTATTTCGTACCAACTTGTACGGTCTCCCCCAAGGGTCCCTGTCCAAGGAGGCAAGGAACTCTTCTCGCACTTCGTCTTTCTTTTTGGCAATGGCCGAGGAAAGAGCCTTTTTAGCTTCCGAGAGGACGCCACGAAGCCGAATTTCTTCATCCGCTGTGTGTCTGCGGCGTCTACACCTCGTATAGTTGCGCCTGGCCGCATTGCTGGTGGCACGCAGCGTAGCAATCTCCTCGCACCACCAATAAACTTGTTTCCTCGCCGGCAACCGTTTCGATCTGGGCATGGAAGCATCACATACGCGCGTGAGACCGATTTGGAAATTCTTGGCCCGCTCTTCAATTCCCATATCGGCCCCAGGGGGCGCATTCCAGGCCTCTATCATAGCAGCTTCCTCAGCCATGTCTCTGTCCAATTTTGCCAGAGTCCATCTAGTAAAGCAGCCTTGTCTACTTCCTGGGGGGGCAGTTGGACGCTCTCCTTGACCGCATGATATCCTCATTGTAATGTACTGGTGGTCGGAGAGCGTTTCCACATCTTTTAAGACCTTCCAGTCGTCGATTCGTGCAGCAATAGTCGGGGAGGCCAACGATATATCCACTATGGATCCTCCCTGCCATCGCACGCACGTGTGCTCGTTGCCTTGGTTAAGAACCACAAGGTCCATTGCGGCCACCCAGTCAGTGAGGCTTGTACCTCTTGTGTCAGTGATGGGAGAGCCCCAGGCCGCACTTTTAGCATTTAAGTCTCCGAGAATCATCACTGGCCGAGGGGCAGACCTTCTGGTTACCTCAGAGAGTTTTTCCAGGAATTGTTCGAATTCCCGGAGTGGCTTGTTCGGAGAGAAGTAGACACCAATTACTATAATGTCTCTCCATTCCACCGCCGAGAATCCCTCTCCTCTGTTTTTGTGAACAATTGGTGGAAATCCTCCTACTGCTGGTACCGTTATAGCCACCCTGTTGTCGGTTGATCCGGCCCAGTTCGGCTGAGGGGGGATGTAGTAGGGTTCGGCTACAGCTGCAATGCTGATGTTTTGCTCCGCCATTGTCTGCATAAGCAGGTTCTGGGCCCCAGCACAGTTGTTGAGGTTACACTGGAGGACATTCATTTGCCTTGGGTGTGCTGGCATTTATGTGTCCATTGTGTCCTCCGCAGTGGCCGGCTGAGAGGCCGGGACGCTTGGCGCCCTAGTAGCTGGCGTCGCCAGGACAGGGACTTTTGTGCTCTTGGTGGGGGGCGGCTTGCATGACAGCCCCCTCATGACATGTTTTGCCGGCAGTTTGGCTTGAAAGCACACGGCACAGAAAGGAGTTGCAGCTGTGCATGCCGCTGCTCTGTGTCCGGGCTGACTGCAGCGGAAACACAAATCGCCCCTCTCAACCTGCGATGGGCAAGTTGCCCGTGTGTGGCCAGTGCCCAGACATTTGTAGCACCTAATGGGCTCCGGTGCTATGGCGCGGACCCTAACAGACGACCAGCCTATGGTGATCCGACCTGCTTTTAGAAGGGCGTTCACTGCAGTGATTGGGCAGCGCACGATCACAGATCCGCTTATGTCTCTGACATTACGTATTTCCCCCACTTTGACACTGGCAGGATCGCATCCGCCCACCCTGGTCACTGCTTCAAGGATCGCCTCCTTGGTCGTCGTCTCGTTTAGGCCGTCGATGCATAGGCCTCCCATCTTGACAGGGCAATATACTCGGGCCATATTTCCCACTGCCTCCTCCAGTTTTTCCCTGAGGGCGTTGGCCGCCCTGCCATCATCGCCTCCTGGGACCTCGATGACCCTAGCGCCATCAGCCGACTTTTTGACCCGGACGTGAGCAAGGCCTATTTCTCCTAGGTTTACGGCATTCGTGGCCTTGGTCATTACCGACAGGTATGTTTCCTCCGATCCGGGTTTCAAAGCCACCACAACCGCGGCGGTTTTTGGGACAGGCAGAGCTTTACTGACCAGTTTAGCCTGTGTCGGGGCAGCAGGCTTCACGGTTCTAGGCTTCCTTTTCCTCTTGACCACCTCCGTCCATGAAGGTTCTTTGGGCGGGGGTGGCGGCGGTGGGGGCACCGTCGGTCGGCCGGCTTTGGGTGTAGGTTTGGATGCGGGCGGCTTTGATGGAGCTGGTTGGGTCGACCTTTCTTTCCGGGGTTTCGGTACCTTCCCCCGGGTTGCTCTCGTTGCTGGGCATGGCTCCGTAGGTTGTGCCACTTCCTGCCTATGTTCCACATCTGGCGCTTTGTTCCGCGCAGCCGCAAGTGGGGGCCGAAGGATCGGTTCTGGGGGCAGGCGTTTTTCCATCTCACCGAGACGGACGTTGACCATGTTCCCCACAGACACATGGATCTCCTTTTTTAGCTCCTCTTTGAATGAAGCCATAGCTCTCGTTATGGCATCTTCAATCACATTTCCCTGTTCCGATTGCGGCTGAGGTACATTTTGCCGCTCTGAGAAGGCCCTTCGCAGGGCTTTAGTCTCCGCCTGGAGTTGCGCCAATTGTTGCGCCATCCTCGTGCGGTCAGCTTTGAGCGCTCGAATCTCATCTGATTCGTCTCTTGTCCGCAGGTCGTCCATAGCCTCCACAATTTCTCGGCAAGCTGCGTTTATTTGCCCCCAGATTTTGCCTTTGAGGTTGCCTGATTTGGCGCCTGCTCATAAATTATTTTGGCTGCTCTCTTGGCTTGCTCAATCGGGTCTTTGTAAGCTTCTTCTCCTAGAGGGCTGCGCTCCCGGTATCCGGCATTGGTCTCGTCCCTTTCTGTCCTCTTGTTGTGATCTTCCTCGTCACTGTCTACCTGGAAGTCTTGTGACTCAAACGCCTTCAGTTGGGCCTTCGCCTTTGCTATGCCCGTGTGAGCCCCAGGTGGTCCTCTGCCTCGCCTCGCTGAGCTCATTTTGGGTTGCACTTCTGGCCCTTCAGCATCGGGTTGAAGACACCTTTTTTCCGCTTTACTTATGTCCCCTGGGACTGTGCCCTCAGTATCTTCTGATTCGAACTCAGAATTGGAGTCCGAGGGTATTACGTCCAGAAGGCGAGGAGGCTGTTTCCTCTGTCGCTGAGATCGGGCTTTAGTGCCTAGAATCGTCTTCGGGAAGGCGATTTTGATACCGCTCGAAGACCGGGTTTCAGCGAGTTCTCCGCTTTCAGTTTCTTCCTCCATATCGACATCCTTGTCCTTCTTGCCCCTTGCATTGCGTGTTGGGGGACTTCCTCCTCTCAGTCTCAATATGCTCTTAGTTGAGCATATGTCCGCATAAGTGTGGTCCTGAAAAGGACCGTTTTGAGTTTGGCCCTGAGAAGGGCCGTTTGAAGTTTTGTTTTTTAATATTTGTGCCATTATATTTTTGTTCCCACGAGAATGGGTCGATAGTTGCACTGCCGGGTGACGCCCATTCCGGACAGCGGGCTACATACTACAGAGGTCGCCTGGTATCTGTAGGTTTTAACGACTTCGCTGTCGGGTTTTATAGGGTTTTCCTTCCCGCGGGCCGGCCAACTAAGGCAAGCCCTCCGAGCCGCAAGCACTTCCCGTACCCCATAGCGCCAGAGATGGGGGTCGTTGGGAGAGTACTGCGGGTTGCGGGATTCAAGGGATGATGGCGTGAACACCCCTGCGTGGGTTCGTTAAAACCCACTTACTCCACGACCAATGGCATGAACCATTCTTCGACCGCTAGGCCCAATGGCCTTCTCCTTGACTCGGCATTGAAGCCCACGCGGGAGTCCACTGGACTCAACCGCAACCGCCTGTGGCTGGTATTCGCAGAGGGAGGATAGCAAGCGCGCAACTGAGCGGCTATCCTCCCCCTCCCAGGGTGCACCACGAGGAGGAACCAGCCCTGCACCCCAACCTAACCTAACCTAACCTAACCTAACCTAACCTAACCTAACCTAACCTAACCTAACCTAACCTAACCTAACCTAACCTAACCTAACCTAACCTAACCTAACCTAACCTAACCTAACCTAACCTAACCTAACCTAACCTAACCTAACCTAACCTAACCTAACCTAACCTAACCTAACCTAACCTAACCTAACCTAACCTAACCTAACCTAACCTAACCTAACCTAACCTAACCTAACCTAACCTAACCTTTTTTTTTTTTTTTTGTTGACGCAGGGGAGAAATGCTGTTTATGCACCGTCACCCCCAGGCCGGGGAAGCCCATTGGGGGGTGGTGTGTGGGACTCACTCCTCCCGTAACCCCCTCTGACCGCTCAGAGGGAGGGGAGGAGAATACCCACTAAAAAACCCCTGCGGCGTCACCCGCATTGCCGTTTATGGGGGCGCCATGGGGTCGCTCTCGCATTCGACCACGACGCCCCCCGACTGCCCGCCCGGCAGGCCGGGCACCCGCGCCAAGGAGAGGAGGTCAGGACGCAACTGACTCTCCTCCCAGACGTGTAGGGCCGTGCAATGTGGTCCCCTAGTCCACTGGCCCTACGGGGGGGAGGTATCTAGCTGGTAGCTAGGGCAAATCGCCTACGTCTCCCCCCTCTCCGCCTACGCCTGATTGGGTGCGCTCCCATATCTTCCTCGCGCGCCCTCTCGTTGGCCTCCTTTTGTGAGATTACGTTCTCACAGAAGGAGGCCACTGCGTTCCAATCCGGTTCGCTGCGTACCATGCAGGCCACGATATTGTGCAGCGAGGCATCTCCAGTGTTAAGGAGCGTCATTAGTTGGAGACGCTCCTGCTCCCACATCGGGCACACTGCCAGTGTGTGCTCCGCCGTGTCATCACCATGACCGCACTCGTGACAGTGCGGTGTGGGCTCCCTCTGTATGCTGTGCAGGTAGTGGCCGAAGCACCCATGGCCGGTCACTACCTGCGTCATTCGATAGCTCATTGAGCCAAAACTCCTATCCAGCCATTCATTGAATGAGTGGAGGAGTGCCCCTACAGTGCGGATTCCGTAGGGGGAGTCCTCCAGCTCATTCTTCCATCTTTCTCGCATACGCCTCTCAGTCATGCGTTGTGCTGCTCGCATCTCTTCCAGTGGCAGCGGGGGGACCCCGTTTCTCCGAGCCACCACTCTTTCATTATGCCTATCTGCCAGCATTTTCGCATCTAGCTCCCACGGTGGGGTGCATGCTATGAGGCAGGCAGCTGCATGCGAAACCGTGGTGTATGCCCTTGTCATACGTTGGGCCACCACCCGCTGCGGTCTCCGGAGAAGGGCCCGAGTTTTGTCCGTGAGGCGCTCCGCCCAGATTGGTGCGCCATAGAGCGCCATACTCCTGATCACCCCGGCGTATAGGCGTCGGCAAGGGGTGTTCGGTCCGCCCACATTCGGAAGCAGCTTTGCCAGTGCCATGGCGGCGCCCACTAGCCGAGGAGCCATCCGTTTAAAATGCTCCTCGAAGTTCCAGCGTCGGTCCAGATAGAGTCCCAGGTACTTTATATGACTCTTTATCTGGACCGCTTCCCCTGACACTGGGAGCGTCTGCCCGGCACGTATGACCCAGCCTCTGCCCCCGAACACTATGGCCTCTGTTTTATGCAGGGCCACTTTCAGCCCTAGCATACCAATCCGGGTGACCGTCATTTCAGTAGCAACGGCAGCTCGTCTGCAGACTTCCTTCATTTCTTTTCCTCGCACGGCCACCATCGTATCATCCGCGTAGCAGATGGTGGTCATGCGGGGAAGCTGCACGCCTCGGTTGACCCAGTCGTACCCCAAATTCCAAAGTAAGGGCCCCAGAACTGAGCCTTGTGGGACTCCGCAGCCTACATCCAAAGCTACTTTATGCCCTTCGTTATTGGAGTAGAGCACCACCCGCCCGGTCAGGTAGTGCTCTACAATCCGCCTTAAATATGTGGGTACTTGGTGGTAGCGCAGGGCCTCCTGGATAACGCTGTAAGGGAGCGTTCCGAATGCGTTGGCGATATCCAAGGATACCGCCACCACTCCCTCCCCTCTTTTCTTTGCATATTCGTCAAAATCCTTGAGGGCGTTCAGAGCATCTACAGTGGAACGCCCTGCACGGAACCCGTATTGCCGGTCGTTCAAATTCGGACCCGTGTCTGCGAGGTGTTTTAGGATCCTGCCCGCTAGAATCCTTTCCAACATCTTTCCTGCTTCGTCCAGGAGGACCAACGGACGGTATCCCGATGGAGAGTCGGCAGGACGACCCTCTTTTCTCAACAGGCACAGGCGCCCCTCTTTCCAGCAGCCCGGGAACTGTCCATCTCGTAGGCAGTCGTCGAAAATGGATCTAAGGCGGAGTCCGAGGTGTTTAAGAGCTACTGTCAGGACCCTTCCTGGCACTCCGTCTGGCCCTGGTGCTTTTTTGCTGCCTTTTAGTTTAAAGACGGCCTTAAACATTTCGGCATCTGTGACCGGCGGAGCTTCAGGAGGCCCCTCTGGTTCCGCTGTGGGCAGAGACATGACCGGGGGATCAAATATTGGTGCCGGCGGGAAAAGCCCCTCTACTACGCGCGCGAGTAGTTCCTGGTCCATGGATTCCATTGGGGGGGCGTGTTTGAGCTTATTTCGTACCAGCTTGTACGGTCTCCCCCAAGGGTCCCTGTCCAAGGAGGCAAGGAACTCCTCTCGCGCTTCGTCTTTCTTTTTGGCAATAGCCGAGGAGAGAGCCTTTTTAGCTTCCGAAAGGACGCCACGAAGCCGAATTTCTTCATCCGCTGTGTGTCTGCGGCGTCTACACCTCGTATAGTTGCGCCTGGCCGCATTACTGGTGGCACGCAGCGTGGCAATCTCCTCGGACCACCAATAAACTTGTTTCCTCGCCGGCAACCGTTTCGATCTGGGCATGGAAGCGTCACATACGCGCCTGAGACCGATTTGAAAGTTCTTAGCCCGCTCTTCAATTCCCATATCGGCCCCAGGGGGCGCATTCCAGGCTTCTATCATAGCAGCTTCCTCGGCCATGTCTCGGTCCAATTTTGCCAGAGTCCATCTAGTAAAGCAGCTTTGTCTACTTCCTGGGGGGGCAGTTGGACGCTCTCCTTGACCGCATGATATCCTCATTGTAATGTACTGGTGGTCGGAGAGCGTTTCCACATCTTTTAAGACCTTCCAGTCGTCTATTCGTGCAGCAATAGTCGGGGAGGCCAGCGATATATCCACTATGGATCCTCCCTGCCATCGCACGCACGTGTGCTCGTTGCCTTGGTTAAGAACCACCAGGTCCATTGCGGCCACCCAGTCGGTGAGGCTTGTACCTCTTGTGTCGGTGATGGGAGAGCCCCAGGCCGCGCTTTTGGCATTTAAGTCTCCGAGGATCATCACTGGCCGAGGGGCAGACCTTCTGGTTACCTCAGAGAGTTTTTCCAGGAATTGCTCGAATTCCCGGAGTGGCTTGTTCGGAGAGAAGTAGACACCAATTACTATTATGTCTCTCCATTCCACCGCCGAGAATCCCTCTCCTCTGTTTTTGCTAACAATTGGTGGAAATCCCCCTACTGTCGGTACCGTTATAGCCACCCTGTTGTCGGTTGATCCGGCCCAGTTTGGTTGAGGGGGGATGTAGTAGGGTTCGGCTACAACTGCAATGCTGATGTTTTGCTCCGCAATTGTCTGCATAAGCAGGTTCTGGGCCCCAGCACAGTTGTTGAGGTTGCACTGGAGGACATTTATTTGCCTTGGGTGTGCTGGCATTTATGTGTCCATTGTGTCCTCCGCAGTGGCCGGCTGAGAGGCCGGGACGCTTGGCGCCCTAGTAGCTGGCGTCGCCAGGACAGGGACTTTTGTGCTCTTGGTGGGGGGCGGCTTGCATGACAGCCCCCTCATGACATGTTTTGCCGGCAGTTTGGCTTGGAAGCACACGGCACAGAAAGGAGTTGCAGCTGTGCATGCCGCTGCTCTGTGTCCGGGCTGACTGCAGCGGAAACACAAATCGCCCCTCTCAACCTGTGATGGGCAAGTTGCCCGTGTATGGCCAGTGCCCAGACATTTGTAGCACCTAATGGGCTCCGGTGCTATGGCGCGGACCCTAACAGACGACCAGCCTATGGTGACCCGACCTACTTTTAGAAGGGCATTCACCGCAGTGATTGGGCAGCGCACGATCACGGATCCGCTTACGTCCCTGACATTGCGTATTTCCCCCACTTTGACACTGGCAGGATCACATCCGCCCACCCTGGTCACTACTTCAAGGATTGCCTCCTTGGTGGTCGTCTCGTTCAGGCCGTCGATGCATAGGCCGCCCATCTTGACAGGGCAATATACACGGGCCACATTTCCCACTGCTTCCTCCAATTTTTCCCTGAGGGCATTGGCCGCCCTGCCATCATCGCCTCCTGGGACCTCGATGACCCTAGCGCCATCAGCAGACTTTTTGACCCGGACGTGAGCAAGGCCTATTTCTCCCAGGTTTACGGCATTAGTGGCCTTGGTCATTACCGACAGGTAAGTCTCCTCCGATCCGGGTTTCAAAGCCACCACAACCGCGGCGGTTTTAGGTACAGGCAGAGCTTTGCTGACCAGTTTAGCCTGTGTCGGGGCAGCAGGCTTCACGGTTCTAGGCTTCCTTTTCCTCTTGACCACCTCCGTCCATGAAGGTTCTTTGGGCGGGGGTGGCGGCGGTGGGGGCACCGTCGGTCGGCCGGCTTTGGGTGCAGGTTTCGAAGCGGGCGGCTTTGGTAGAGCTGGTTGGGTCGACTTTTCTTTCCGGGGTTTCGGTACCTTACCCCGGGTTGCTCTCGTTGCTGGGCATGGCTCCGTTGGTTGTGCCACTTCCTGTCTATGTTCCATATCTGGCGCTTTGTTCCGCGCAGCCGCAAGTGGAGGCCGAAGGATCGGTTCTGGGGGCAGGCGTTTTTCCATCTCACCGAGACGGACGTTAACCATGTTCCCCACAGACACATGGATCTCCTTTTTCAGCTCCTCTTTGAATGAAGCCATAGCTCTCGTTATGGCATCTTCAATCACATTTCCCTCTTCCGATTGCGGCTGAGGTACATTTTGCCGCTCTGAGAAGGCCCTTCGCAGGGCTTTAGTCTCCGCCTGGAGTTGCGCCAATTGTTGCGCCATCCTTGTGCGGTCAGCTTTGAGCGCTCGAATCTCATCTGATTCGTCTCTTGTCCGGAGGTCGTCCATGGCCTCCACAATTTCTCGGCAAGCTGCGTTTATTTGCCCCCAGATTTTGCCTTTGAGGTTGCCTGATTTTGCAGCCTGTTCATAGATTATTTGGGCTGCTCTCTTGGCTTGCTCAATCGGGTCTTTGTAGGTTTCTTCCCCTAGAGGGCTACGCTCCCGGTATCCAACATTGGTCTCGTCCCTTTCTGTCCTCTTATTGTGATCTTCCTCATCACTGTCTACCTGGAAGTCTTGGGACTCAAACGCCTTCAGTTGGGCCTTCGCCTTAGCTATGCCCGTGTGAGCCCCAGGTGGTCCTCTGCCTCGCTGAGCTGAGCTCATTTTGGGTTGAACTTCTGGCCCATCAGCATCAGGTTGAAGACACCTTTTTTCCGCTTTACTGTCCCCTGGGACTGTGCCCTCAGTATCTTCTGATTCGAACTCAGAATTGGAGTCCGAGGGTATTACGTCCAGAAGGCGAGGGGGCTGTTTCCTCTGTCGCTGGGATCGGGCTTTAGTGCCTAGAATCGTCTTCGGGAAGGCGATTTTGATACCGCTCGAAGACCGGGTTTCAGCGAGTTCTCCGCTTTCAGTTTCTTCCTCCATATCGACATCCTTGTCCTTCTTGCCCCTTGCATTGCGCGTTGGGGGACCTCCTCCTCTCAGTCTCAATATGCTCTTAGGTGAGCATATGTCCGCATAAGTGTGGTCCTGAAAAGGACCGTTTTGAGTTTGGCCCTGAGAAGGGCCGTTTAAAGTTTTGTTTTTTAATATTTGTGCCATTATATTTTTGTTCCCACGAGAATGGGGCGATAGTTGCACTGCCGGGTGACGCCCATTCCGGACAGCGGGCTACATACTACAGAGGTCGCCTGGTATCTGTAGGTTTTTAACGACTTCGCTGTCGGGTTTTATAGGGTTTTCCTTCCCGCGGGCCGGCCAACTAAGGCAAGCCCTCCGAGCCGCAAGCACTTCCCGTACCCCATAGCGCCAGAGATGGGGGTCGTTGGGAGAGTACTGCGGGTTGCGGGATTCAAGGGATGCTGGCGTGAACACCCCTGCGTGGGTTCGTTAAAACCCACTTACTCCTCGACCAATGGCATGAACCATTCTTCGACCGCTAGGCCCAATGGCCTTCTCCTTGACTCGGCATTGAAGCCCACGCGGGAGTCCACTGGACTCAACCGCAACCGCCTGTGGCTGGTATTCGCAGAGGGAGGATAGCAAGCGCGCAACTGAGCGGCTATCCTCCCCCTCCCAGGGTGCACCACGAGGAGGAACCAGCCCTGCACCCCAACCTAACCTAACCTAACCTAACCTAACCTAACCTAACCTAACCTAACCTAACCTAACCTAACCTAACCTAACCTAACCTAACCTAACCTAACCTAACCTAACCTAACCTAACCTAACCTAACCTAACCTAACCTAACCTAACCTAACCTAACCTAACCTAACCTAACCTAACCTAACCAGTCGTGCGTCGCCAGTGGTCGAGAGCGGTTGAGTGCGTCCCTATCCGCGTCCGATTTTGCGTCACGTGCGTCCTTTTGCGTCACGTGCGTCCTTTTGCGTCACGTGCGTCCTTTTGCGTCACGTGCGTCCTTTGGCGTCACGTGCGTCCTTTTGCGTCACGTGCGTCCTTTTGCGTCACGTGCGTCCTTTCGCGTCACGTGCGTCCTTTTGCGTCCTAAAGCTAAGCCGACTAAAATACCCTAAGTGGCGCCCTGCGCAAACAGAGTGAGTGTGAAACACCTGTCTGGCTTATGTCAACCAAGCCATCAGTGCAGAGTGAAAAGTGTCAGTGCAGTGAGACTAAAACTACTAAAGTGAAACCGGACGCGGCTTCGTCCTACCTGCACCCTGACTACGTCCCGGACCGCACCCTGACTGCGTCCCGGACCGCACCCTGACTACGTCCCGGAATGCACCCCCACGCTTGCATCGCCACGTCTTCTGCGTCGTTGCGTCGCCTGCATCGTCGCGTCGTCTGCGTCGTTGCGTCGCCTGCGTCGCCGCGTCCTCTGCGTCGCCGCGACCTGTGCGTCGCCGCGTCCTCTGCGTCGCTGCGTCCTGTGCGTCGCTGCGTCCCTCGCGTCGCTGCGTCCCTGGCGTCACCGCGTTTTTTTGTGCATCATTTTCCTGTCACATTTTTCGTGCATCGTCTACAAGTTCGGAGCGTCACTAGCGACGCCATAAGACGTCACCGGCCCTCGAAATTCTGGACTTTAAGAACTGGTATACAAAATCTTAAAAACTTAATTTAGACTATTACAACTATTTCAATTTCGGCCAAAATTTACTTAGGATAGACTTAGTACGATTAGAGTCAGGCACTCTAGAAATTAATATAAGATTATTTTAGATAAATAAGACTCTAGATGCAAGCCATCTAGATATATATAAATTAGACCATTGTAACCTCCACTTTACAGAGGCTTACCTTAGTAATTAAGACTTCCCCCCATATACAGGGGCTCAAGATACCAATAGCCCGCGAAATAAATAAAAAATTGAAATAAGCGGGAGCCTACCCCCCCACATCTCTGCAGCTATAGCTGTTGCTGGAGTGTCCTTTCTGACATCGTCAAATTAACTTTAGCACAACTTCCCAAAATGTCAGGCGGTTTCGGCATGAGAACACCTCCGATGAAAGCACCAGGGAGCAGTGTCAGGCGCAGCATAGGTGAGTGGGAAGCGGTGAAAAACTTTCCAGAGGGAAACACCAAGCCGCGGAACTCCACCTCCGGAACAAAACCGAACGCGGCTCCAGCAAAAGTGACAACAAGGTCACCGCAAAAAAGCACCGAAAGACTCCCCACAAAAGACCAGGACACAGACAGGGTAAGAGAGGCAAGAAACTGCCTCACAAAAGCTAAAATACAACTGAACAGCGCCAAAAACTTAAAGACAGAAATAAAAAATGAAGTCATAAAAGCGCTGGATCAGTTGTATAAAATTGTGAAAGAGGCCGTAGCGGAGGGAAAAGGAGAGAAGGAAGAAAACATGAGCGGAGCAGCACCCAAATGCGGGACTACAGACGCGACCTTCACTTCCTTAGAGCCAGAAAGAAAGGTAAGTGGCAACAGAGGAAGAATGGAAAACGACGGCATGAATGAAATGAAAGAGATGATGGAGGCTAACACAAGGCTCGTAGAAGAGAACAACGCGCTGCTAAAAGAAATGAAAGAAAGAATGGTGATGCACGAAAGTTACGCGAGTGTCGCAGCAGTTGCCCCCAGAGTGCAAGCGAGCGTAAAGCAGATCACGCCAAAACCAACGTTGCACTCTGTGGTCATAACTTCAAACGATGACATGGAAACCGGGGAGGCCGTCCTAGATAAAGTAAGAAAGGCGATGGATGCAAAGAGTGGATGGATAACTGTGGAAAGAGTAAGAAAAGCGAAGGACAGAAAGGTAATAATGGGTCTAGGGAGCACCCAGGAGAGAGATAGAGTGAAAGAAAGACTGAAGAAAGAGGGAACTGGACTTCTAGTCGAGGACGTCAAAAACAGAGACCCGCTCCTGCTCCTAAGGGGCGTCCTTGCGGTGAACACCGACGAGGATATCGTAAATGCCCTAAGGCGGCAGAACCGGAGTGTCTTTGACGGCCTCGACGAAGAGGACAGCAGAATAAACGTAAAGTATAAAAGGAAGGCTAGAAACCCCCACATGAGCAATGTGGTCGTGTGCGTATCTCCGAACCTGTGGCAGAGAATGACAGCGGCTGGATCAGTCCACATTGACCTGCAGCGGATAAAGGTTGAAGACCAGTCTCCACTGGTGCAATGCACTCGCTGCCTGGGCTATGGGCACAGCAAGCGTTTCTGCAAAGAAACTGAGGACAAATGCAGTCATTGTGGAGGACTACACATGAAGGCGCAATGCCCGGAAATTGCCATCGGGACTGAACCCACATGCTGCAATTGTCTTCAAGCAGGAAAAGAAGCCAATGCACATAATGCTTTTAGCCAGGAGTGCCCGGTAAGAAAGCGATGGGACGAAATAGCACGGTCAACAGTGGCATATTGCTAAGGTGGACAAAAAGGCGAACACAGCTCAGACCAGCAAACACAGACTGGTGCGGACTAATCTACAGAGACCAAGGTTGCCAACGAACAAACTCCACATAAAGGCAAAGAACCGCAGAATACCAGTGGCATTCCTGCAGGAACGTTTTGCGGGATTGGCTGTGAAAAAGGGAAGGAATAATAGTAGGACAAACTTACAGACCTGCGGCGACTCCAGAGCCAAACTCCAAACGGTTACTAGCCATAGTTGCCCTCTCCCGCTGGCATTCGAAAGTAGAGATAACTCAAAATTATCCCTCCAGGACAAAATGTTATCCTTGTTCTGGATCAGGGCCTACGCGGGTCTAAATGGCAACATGAGAGTTAACCATAAAGCAAAGGAAACCGCTGCAGGTCTGGAAAGTAAAGAAAAAACCCTTGTGCATTACTATCAGGTTATAGTAGAAATAGTAAATAATAGAAATAAGTACTAATAATAATATGTTTATTAAATATAGTGACTATATTTTAAATAATCATATGTAAAATTTAAGAAAAACAAAGAAAAAACATAAGGAATAATTGTAAATAGAAAACAATAATATAATATAAGTACGTGTAATATGTTTCCCTAGGTCTACGAAAAGGACCTTTTGTAAAATAAAAACGTAGCAAAGTAAGATAATGATGCACACCAGGTCGAAACAAGGACCTCATGTAAAAATAAAAATAGTCGTGTAGACCTTATTGCCCTACCCTGTCCTAACCTGTATCCGTGTAAACACGAATAAAAGAAAATAAATAAAAATAAAAAGTAATTAGAATAGACAGATAGCTGGGAGTCCCACCCAGAAAAGTTGTAAAAGAGGATGTATGAAAGAGACACAGTATGCAGAATGAAAGTGCGAGAGGCACAAAAGTGAGAACTGGAATGAATGAGAAACAGCAAACACAGGCTCCGATTATGTTGGAGGTAGGCGTTAAAAAAAAAAAAAAAAAAAAAAAAAAAAAAAAAAAAAAAAAAAAAAACCTAACCTTACCTAACCTAACCTAACCTAACCTAACCTAACCTAACCTAACCTAACCTAACCTAACTTAACCTAACCTAACCTAACCTAACCTAACCTAACCTAACCTAACCTAACCTAACCTAACCTAACCTAACCTAACCTAACCTAACCTAACCTAACCTAACCTAACCTAACCTAACCTAACCTAACCTAACCTAACCTAACCTAACCTAACCTAACCTAACCTAACCTTTTTTTTTTTTTTTTTTTTTTACGTGGGGAAATGCGTTACGCATACCACCCGGGCGCGGGGACGGACCCGGGTGGTTATGTGGGACTCCCAGGGCTAATGAGGCCCTGGTATACCCACTAAAACCCCACGGTCGCCGCCTCAAGGCTATAAAGCGAGGCTGCGGGAACGACCAATGCATACTTCCGCGGCCTCGCTAGCGGCTGCCCGTTGCCGGACCCAGACTTGATGTTCATCCTCTACCAACGCGTTACCTACTGTTGCGGCACGCTTGACACCCCGGGACCTTCATGTAGGTGGCAGATGTCCCCGTGTCTACCACCCACAGGTGCCCTTAAGGGGGAAGTCGGCGGTCATAGGCTAACCGCCTTCGCCCCACGCGTTTTCGGCGCATTTGTTGGGAGGCAGGGTTGTCCTCCCTTTCGCGCTCTGCCGCCTCTTTTTTTGACATGGCTGCCTCAGCAAAATCGAGGACAGCCTTCCAGGATCTATCACTGTCTACCATGCTCCGTACTATGGCAGGCAGTGACAGATCCCTTCCTACTACGGCGCTCAATGTAAGGCGCTCTACTTCCCAGGCTGGGCATGCTTCCAGCACGTGCTGGGCCGTCTCCTCCGGACAGTTGCCACAGTGGTGGCATTCTGATGTAGGTTCTCTCTGGGCTATGTTGTGAAGGTACTTTCCAAAACAACCATGCCCAGAAAGAACCTGTGTCAGCCAAAACGTCATAGGGCCGTGTTCCCGATCAAGCCACTGCTTAAGAACCGGCTGGATTGCAGCGATGGTCCGCTGACCGGCGCTGGGACGCATTAATCTTAAGTCCCAAATCTCAATCATTTGGAGACGAAGCGTGTCTCGTTGTTTTTCCACCTCTCTAGGTGCTGGCGATTCCCCTCTCTGACGTGCCTCCTCGCGCCAGCGGTAAACCGCTGCGAGGGCTCTCGCGTCGAGGTCCCAGGGGAGAGAGCCAGCCATTACGCACGCTGCCTCAAACGAGATAGTGCGGTACCCCCTTATCATTCTCGTCGCCATCGCCCTCTGGGGCGTTTTGAGCAAGGATGCCGCTTCCTTTTTGAGGTCGTCTGCCCAAACCGGGGCTCCATACAGGGCCATAGATCGAACGACCCCCATGTAAAGCCGCCGACACGACGCCTTGGGCCCCCCCTTGTTAGGGAGTATACGCCCTAGGGCGCCGGCAGCTCCTAGCAGCTTCGGCAGAAGGTGCTTGAAGTGGGAGTGGAACGTCCATCTACTGTCGAGTGTCAGGCCCAGATACCTCATAGTCGACTCGACTCCGATTCTGGTTCCACTCACCACTATATGCGCATCCGGCGGGGGCGCATTGCGGGACCCATGAAAACACAAGGCTTCCGATTTTTGTAGGGCTACTTTAAGCCCCAAGCGCCGGATTCGCCCCACCACATGGGCAACTCCTGCCGTCGCCAGTATGGCAGCCTGCCTGAACGTTTTGCCACGTGCAGTCACCAAGGTGTCATCAGCGTAACAGGTGAGGTTCACGCCTGATAGATTTGCTCCTCTCAGAACCCAGTCGTACCCAATGTTCCACAGGAGTGGTCCTAGGACTGACCCCTGTGGAACACCGCACGACATGGGATATCTCGCCCACTCCTCCCGACCCGGGTATGTAACGTAACGATCAGACAAGTAAGAGCCGATTGTCCTCCTCAAATATTCAGGTACCTGGTGGTACCGCAGTGCCTCCATGACGCAGCTCCATGGCAAGGTGTTAAAAGCATTGGCGATGTCCAGAGAGACTGCCAGAATGACTTCACCTCTGGACACCGCCTCATCTGCCAGAGCCTTTACGCGCAAGATAGCGCCAACCGTCGACCGGCCACTGCGGAAACCGAACTGGCAGTCCGCCACGTCAGGTCCAACGCGCCAAAGGTGCTTGATGAGTCGATTTGCCGTTATGCGTTCGAACAGCTTTGCGATCTCATCAAGCAACACTATTGGGCGGTATGCAGATGGAGAGTCTGCCGGGCGCCCGTCCTTCTTCAGGAGGACCAACTTGCCTGTCTTCCATTGCCGTGGGAAGCTGGCGTGTTGGAAGCACCCTGTAAATAGCCTCAGCATTCTTGTCTCAAGAACCTTGCTCACTAAGACCCAAGCGCGACCCGGTATGCCATCCGGTCCGGGGGCTGTGTTTTTGGCCTTGAGTCTTAGTATAGCGGCACCAAGTTCGCCACCGGATACTACAGGTACCTCTTCTTCATCCGCTGAGAGTTCCGTAGCTGCAACCATTGCCGGAGGAACGAAATCATCGCAGTCCGGAAATAGCGCTTGCACCACGCTCGAAAGTAGGTCCGGCTCTAGAGTCCGTGTTAGAGGAGGAGCCCAGGGGCGGAGCTTGCTTCGGACCATTTTATATGGCCGGCCCCATGGGTCATTGTCGAGAGTTTTGAGCAACTCTAACTGGGATCTCTCTTTGGCTTGGCTGATGGCCACCTGCAGAGTCTTTTTGTGCTCTCTGTATGTCGTGTACAGTTCCGCTTCGCGATTTGGATCTCTGCGCCTGTGCCTTCTTTGGTGACTGTAGAGGCGCCTTGCCGCCACACACGTCTTCCTAAGTTCGTCCAGCTCCGTGGACCACCAATACACCTGCCTTTTAGGAGGAAGGGGCTTAGCTCGGGGCATCGCTGCGTCGCAGATGTTTGTCATAGCTCCGCCGAACCATTGCGCCTCTTCCTCTACGTCTATCGGATCATTGGGGACCGGGTTCCATGCCTGGACCTCCGCAGCCAGAGCTAGAGCGTCTCTATCCAGGCGTTTTAATGCCCACCGAGGGCCATCACCTGGCAGAGACTGACTAATTGGGCCGTTCGGGGAATCTGGGAGCGCTGAAATCTGGTACCGTATGTAACGGTGGTCAGAAAGTGTCTCAACGCTCTCCAGTACTTCCCAGCCCTGGACTCCACGTGCTAAGGCAGCGTTGGCAAACGTCACGTCCACTATGGAGCCTCCTTGTTGCCTCACGCAGGTATCGACTGATCCTTCATTCATTACAATCAGACCCGCAGTGATGGCCCACTCTTCCAGCTCATGCCCACGAGCGTCCGTTGACGGCGACCCCCACGATACTGACTTGGCATTGAGGTCGCCAGCAAGAATTACAGGGCGTGGATGGCAGGCGCCAATTAGCGCTCCGATATCAGCCAAGTAGGATTCGAATTCCGCTAGGCTTCTACTTGGTGAGAAATACGCCCCTATCACTGTGATGCCACCAATTAAAGCAACCACGAAGCCTTTTCGCCTTTCAACTTTTTGAAATGGCTGTGAGCCATGCGACGGTTGCGTGACAATCGCCACCAAGCCATCCTGGTCCCCAACCCAATTGTCCCTTTGGGGGATAAAGTAGGGCTCGGAGACGACTGCCACGTGTATCAACCACTGCGCCATGCTCTGACAAAGGAGGTCCTGAGCTCTGAGGCAGTGGTTGATATTCGCCTGAAGGAACCTTAGAGCCATTACGCAGTTTCCATTGGCGCTGCCTTCTCAGCCTCGGCCACGACTGTGGCAGGTTGGCGGACGGATTGCGAGGGGGCTCGAGAGCCATCGCCATTCCTTTTCCCCTTTCTACTAATTTTGGAAGCAGCGCACGCTTTACTCCCAATTGTGTGGCTTGCCGGCTTATTGGCTGCCGCACAGACAGCACAATGTGGCGTGGCAGAACACGCACCTGCCTTGTGGCCAGCCTGACCACAGCGATAACATAAGTCACTGCGGTCCTCCTGAGCCTTGCACTGCGCTCGGACATGTCCTGGTTCCAAGCACCGGAAGCAGCGCAGAGGCTTTTGGTCTAGCAGCCTCACACGAGCTGACACCCATCCTACGAGGAGTCGTCCGCTGTCCGTCAACTTTTTCACCGCTGTAACCGGGCAGCGAACCCAGGCGGATCCCAGACCCGACGGGTCTTGGCGGATTTCCCCACACTTTATTTGGTCAAGAGTGCACTCGCCAGCCTTGACCACGGCCTCTCTGACGTCGTCGGGAGTAACCGAGTCATCCAGCCCTGAAATCCGTACCTCTGCGGTTTTCGTGGGTCTGGATACTTGGACAACTTCGCTGTTCAGCTGCTCCTTCAATTTGTTGGCGAGAGCGTCGGCTTTGTCGCCACTTGTCTCACCGGACACTTCTATAATGGTGGCCCCGGTGAGTGCCCGCTTAAACCGAACGCCCTGAATGTTCAGCTCGTTGAGGTCTATTTTTGACCTTGCCTCTTTTATGATGTCCGCGTACGTCGCGTTAGTCTGCCCATTCTCTGGCTTCAGCGTCAGGACAATAGCCGCCGAGCGAGGAGGTCGCAGTTTCCGCGCCTGTTTCGGAGCTGCCACTGATGGTTTGGGCTTAGGGCCCGCTGCCGTCTTCTTGCCCTTTCTCACTACCTTGGTCCAACTTTCTTCCATGGACGCCGGTGCAGGTGGAAGTGGGCGTGGTTCCTGCGGTTGGTTTGCAGGTTGAGCCACTTTACTCTTCTTTTTCTTGGTGGCTTTCTTCTTGCCACCCTCACGAGGAGCAAGTTTCGAGCCACCGGGGGCCGTCGATTTTTTAGGTCCGCTGGGACCTGTAACTGGTTGAGCTGCAGAAGCTAGAGCTGCCAGTGCTTCCTGCCGTGTATTGCCTGCACTGGTGGCAGGTTGGGCTGTCATTTTCGCCTTGTCTGCGGCCAACGGCGGCCGCATGGTCTTTCGCGGGAGGAGCCTGTCCTCCAGCGCCTCCAGTCTTGCGTTTACCATCTTCCCTACTTTAATCATCATCGCTCGCTCTGCGACTTCTTGTGGCTCCGATTCTGTAGCCACAGTCTGTTGCTGCGATGGCGTAATTTGGGAGGAAGGTGCAATTCCTCTAGCAAGTCGTAGCTCGTTCCGTAGCTCCTCGTGCTCCTTTTGGAGGTCCGCTACCTGGGCTTGAAGCCGAGCTATGACTCGCTGCAGCTTTTTCGTCTCTTCCGTGGTGGTGCGTTCAAGCATCACTTGAGCAAAGTCCGTGATAGCAGCAGCCGCGTCCTTTAACTTACGTTGGTGGGTACCCTTGAGGTTCCCTGACGTAGCAACAACCTTGTGGACCACGGCTACGCTGTCCATTACTTGGGCATTGAGAGCTGACATGAGTTGGTCCTCTGTATCTGGCCCACTCGCAATCCTACGTTCTGCAGTTGGTCGCATACGTATTGTCATGCTCTCAAGTTCCGTCTCGGCTTTTTCGGCAGTTTGCCGTCGGTATTCCTCCTTGGCCGCTTTGTACATCTCCCGGGTCTTGCCCAGGCCGGCGTATTTCCCCGTGATGGGGCGGTCTTTTCCTTTTAGCTGTTTGCCGGTAGGTTTTTTCTTCGGCTCTAGCTCCTCCTCGCTGGGCTCCGAGAGCTCTATCCGCCTTTTAAGGCTCTCCTCCGCCCAAAAACGGGTGAACGACGACGCGGTACTGGATGCAGACCCAGATCTTGACCTCGTCTTGACTGTCATAAGACTGGAGTCTGTGTCAGAACCCTCCAGTTTGCCCTCGGTATCCATGGCATTTAGACGCTCGATTGATACTCGGCAGTCCCGCAGCTGCGGTTGCGCCGGTGTTGCGTTAAAAGTAAAAACGCCACTGTTTTCCATCTCTGTTTCGACGCCTGCGGTTGCGCCACTTCTCGCTTCTTCGGTTTGGCCCTGAGAAGGGCCGTTTTCGGGTTGGCCCTGAGAAGGGCCGTTTTGGGATTTTTTAAATTGCGAAGCCATAAAAACTGTTCCCACGAGTAGGAGGGAAATATATGGTCCACCCAGGCGGTGCCCTCTGCACCTGGGTAAGCCTATGATTACCCATCAGTGTGTCGGCCGGTACACTGATGGGGCAAAGCACTAGCGGCTGACACCTCCTCAGCCATGCATCCTCTCGCGGTGCTGCGCCGCTTAGGATTGGGGGTGATTTTTTATTGAGGTTGTCTTCCTCGCGGCCCAGCCAATTAAGGCAAGGCCACCGGTGCCCAACCAGAGCCGCAAAACATGACTACGGACTCGGTGTGGACAACGGCTGGTCCGGCGTCGACATTGTCGAGTGCACCTGGCACATCGCCGCACCCGTCGCCTCCATTTCTGGAGCGACACCCTCCGTTTCATTTTTTATAGTGGTTTGTTCCACGCGGCACTACTCTCAGTGAGCAGCGCCCCCGGTCCGCTCAGTGCGGATTACGGGCTGCCCGACGGGGGGCCGGAAACCCACCCGCCGCGCCGCAGGCCTTGAAGGCCCGCCATCCCACGCCGCTCAGCGGCCGCAGGCTCTGGAGAGCCCCGACAACAAGGTGCCACGCACCACCACCACTGCCCACTAGGGCCATGCTGCATCCCTTACTGCCTCAGAGAATCCGAGGCAAGACGGGAGCAGCAAAGTTACAAACCCGGCAATAAAGCCCACGCAGGAGAAACTCGACTGCACTTCCACCGATGGCTGGTATTCGCAGAGGGAGGATTGCAAACGCGCAACTGAGCGGCTATCCTCCCCCTCCCAGGGTGCACCACGAGGAGGAACCAGCCCTGCACCCCAACCTAACCTAACCTAACCTAACCTAACCTAACCTAACCTAACCTAACCTAACCTAACCTAACCTAACCTAACCTAACCTAACCTAACCTTTTTTTTTTTTTTTTTTTTTGTTAACCCAGGGGAATCCGTTATGGATACCACCCGGCCCGGGAGTAACCGGGTGGTTATGTCCGACTCTCACGGACTAAACCCCTGGGGTGTTCCACCGCTCGCTCTGTGTGCGGGGTTTCGGGAACGCTGCTGCACACCTCCGAGAACCCCGCGAGCGTTGCCCCTGCGGGCCCGTCTTATGGGCTGCTGAAGCAGCCTACTCCGCCGATAGCACCTCGGAACACTTGAGGGCTATCCGGCTCGGACCCTTCCAGGCGGATGACGGGGCTCCCGACCCATCACCCGCAGGTCCCTCTTAAGGCGGCTGCATGCGGCCTGCATAGGCTCTGCGCCGCCGCCCTGGTCTCCTTTGGCGCTGAGGGAGTGCATCCACATCGTCCTCGCGCCCCCGTTCTGCCATCTCCTTCTGCGCCATGACCTCGGCGCAGAAGGTGGCCACCGCCTCCCAGGCCTCCCTGGCCTCGACCATTTGCCTCACCAAGGCCGGCAGGGACAGGTCTCTTCCAACGACCGCGGACAGAGCGGCGCGGGGCTCCGCCCATGCAGGGCACTCCACGCGCGTGTGGTAGGCTGTGTCCGCGGCCCCTCCTCCACAGTGATGGCAATTTGGAGTTGCCTCTCTTCGTACCACCTCACACAGGTACTTGCCGAAGCAACCATGCCCCGTGAGCATCTGCGTGAGATGGTACGATGGCGCACCGTGTTTCCGATCAACCCATTTTTGTAGGATGGGCTGAACGGCGTCCACCAGTTCCCGGCTAGCTCCCGGGATCTCCAGTCTCTCGGCCCACTTTTCGAAGAGGCTGTTTCTGGCCTCCTCCCTCCACTTCCTGACCTCTCGCGGGGCTGGATGGTTATCCCGCGCTCTGGCCTCTTTCACCCTCCAGTACACTTCTGCTAGCGTTGTTGCTTCGAGGTCCCAAGGCGGGCACCCGGCTAGCAGACAGGCACTTACGTATGAGCAGGTGCGGTACGCTCGAGCCACCCTGAGTGCTATGGCCCGTTGCGGTCTCCGCAGTTGGGCCGCGCTCCGAGCACTCAGGTTGTCCGCCCATATTGGCGCCCCATACAGCGCCATTGAGCGTACCACCGCCACATAGAGGCGCCTGCTCGCTCCTCTCGGGCCTCCTTTATTCGGGAGGATCCGGCCAAGTGCTCCAGCTGCTGCCATTATCCTTGGGGCCAAGCGCCGGAAGTGTTCGTCGAACTTCCATCGACCATCGAGGACGAGTCCCAGGTACTTCATCGACGACCCGATGGCGATGGAAGTTCCTCCAACCGTGATTGCGGCTCCTGGTGGTGGTGCGTTCCGAGGCCCATGGAATACTAGGGCTTCGGATTTGTGGAGAGCCACCTCCAGGCCCAGAGCGCGGATGCGGTGCACCACATGTGCCACCCCTGCTGTCGCGATATACGCCGCCTCGCGATGCGTCTTGCCACGGGCCGTAACAAGCGTATCGTCCGCGTAGCACGTAACGCTGATTCCCCGTATGGTTGCTCCGCGGAGGACCCAGTCGTAACCGATGTTCCACAGGAGGGGGCCCAAGACCGAGCCCTGTGGAACACCGCATGACATTTCCCGCCTGCCAACTCCAGCTTTTGTTGGAAACACCACAACGCGCCCGGCAAAGTAGTCCGCCACGAGATCTTGTAGGTATCGGGGCACGTTGTGGTATTTGAGAGCCGCCTTTATTGTTTCCCAGGGCAGGGTGTTGAAGGCGTTAGAAATGTCCAGTGACACGGACATCACAACCCCACCCTGGGAAACTTCCTCCAGCGCAAAGTCCCTGACTTTGGCGACTGCATCCAGCGTCGAGCGAAGCGGGCGGAAGCCATACTGGCAGTCACTCAGACCCGGCTGCATGCTCCTGACGAGACGGGTGGCGATTATACGCTCAAAGAGCTTGCCCATCTCGTCAAGCAACACAATAGGGCGGTAGGCCGACGGCTGATCGGGAGGGCGCCCATCCTTTCGGAGGAGCACCAGCTTTCCCGCTTTCCACCTATGGGGGAACCGCCCCTGTGTCATGCAGGCAGTGAAAAGGTCTCCGACTCGTTTCTCCAATTCACTGAGTGCAATGGCCAGAGCGCGTCCAGGGATGCCGTCTGGTCCGGGGGCCGTCTTTTTGGACCGGAGTTTGGACACTGCGGCGGTGAGCTCGGCTTCGGTCACCGGCAGTACCTCCGTCTCCCTCACTTGTGGGTAAGCTGCGGGTGCCATTACAGGTGGGACAAATTCATTCCTTTCAGGAAAGAGGGCTCCTACGACCCGGTTCACAAGTTCTGGCTCGAGACTAGTGGTCAAAGGGGGGGCCCAAGGCCGGAGTTTTTGCCTCACGGTCTTATATGGTTTACCCCATGGGTCCCTATTGAGGGTCTCAAGCCACTCCTCCCAAGCCGCTTCCTTCGCTTGCACTATGGCCGTCTGTAAGGTTTTGCGGGTGGCCTTGTAGATGTTGTACAGGGCATCTTCCTCAGTCTGGTCCCTGGCTTGCCTCCTCCTATACCTTGTGTACTGGCGGCGCGCGGTCACGCAAGCGTTCCGCAGATCGCGGAGTTCTGGTCGCCACCAGTACACTCGACGCTTCGGCAGCAGAGATTTGGCCCTAGGCATCGACGCGTCGCACACACGGCCTAAAGCGTCATCAAGGTTCTGTGCCTCTTCGTCAACCATTAGTGGCCCTTCTGGGATCGTACTGGCCCCCCAGGCCTCGACTATTGCCGCCTCTTTGGCGAGCTGCCTGTCCAGTTTACTGATGACCCATCTTCGACTGTCCCCTGCAGCGGGTCGGTTTCTCAGCTGCTCGGCACGCATTGCAGTTGGGGTAGCAAAATCGAACCTAATGTATCGGTGGTCCGATAAGGTTTCTACCCCAACTTCTACCCTCCAGTTTTGAGCACGGCGGGCTAAGGCGTTGGATGCAAAAGTTATGTCCACTATGGACTCGCCTTGTTGCCTCACGCACGTGCTCTCCGACCCGGTGTTGAGGACAGTCAGTCCTAGAGTAATAGCCCACTCTTCCAGGACCTCCCCCCGGACGTCTGTCACGGGAGATCCCCATGTCGTTGATTTGGCATTGAAGTCTCCAGCAACTAACATGGGGATGGGGGAGGTTAGCCGGACCAGGGCTTCAACCTCGGTGAGGACATGCTCGAATTCCGCAAGGGAACGGCTTGGTGATATGTAGACCCCAATAACTGCCATTTCGCCTATCACCGTCAGGACAAACCCTTTGCCCCTCACTATTCTGCCTATTGTCGGGGAACCAGCTGCGACGGAAACTACGACGGCAACTGAATTGTCTAAATCCCCTGCCCAGTCGCTTCGGCTCGGGATGTAATAAGGCTCTGAGACAATAGCCACACCAATCCCGCATTCAGCCATTGTCTGAACTAGAAGGTCCTGGGCACCGGCGCAGTGGTTTGTATTCGCCTGGAGGCACTTGCAAGCCATATTATTGGGCGATGTCCATTGTCTCCGCCGACTGAGAAGACAGGGTAGCTATAGAGCCTACCGTCGTCTTCTTTCCGTTCCTATTGCCAGGGCGAGGTTTGAGGTTTGGGCACCCTTTACCGCCAATGGGATGGCCTGTTGGTTTGCCGGCTGCCTTGCAGATAGCACAGCAGGCCTCGGCAGTGCACTCCCGCGATTTGTGTCCGGGTTCCCCACAGCGGAAGCAGAGGTTGCTGCGGTCAACCGTTTTGTCGCACTTAGCGCCAACATGACCAGTCTCCAGGCATCTGTAGCACCTTAGGGGCTTGGCGTCCAGTAGTACTACCCTAGCCGAGACCCACCCTACTTTAAGTCGGCCAGCTTCGATGGTTTTCTTGGCCGCAGTTATAGGAAGACTCAGCCAAATGGATCCGGAGCCACTTTGGCTGCGTGAAATTACGCCGGCCTTGACAACGTCGACAGGACAGCCCCCCTGCGCAGCCACGGCTGCCACTACTTCATCTGCTGTTGCGGAGTCATCAAGCCCCGAGACTCGTATTTCAGCGCACTTGACCGGTCGTTGAATTTGGACTACAGTGGCATCAAGAACCTCCCTTAGCTTAGTGGCGAGAGAATCCGCCGCTGTTTCTGCGTCGGGCGTGTCAGGGGGCAGCTCAAGCATACGGGCCCCGGTTACTGTGGTGCGGAAGCGGACCGCAGCCACCCCAACATCCTCCAGCTTGATTTTCTTCTTAGCCTCAGCCAGTATCGCCTCGTACGTTACACCTTTTTCGGCTGCTTGCGCCTTCAAGGTGAGTGTGACGGCAGCGGTTCGTGGAGGTTGGAGTTTCCTTCTTGTCACCTTGGCCTTGGGCTTTGGGTCTTGCGTTGCGGAAGATGCCGGTCCCTTGGTTGCCTTTTTAACTTTCCGACCAACGGCGTCTTTCCAGCTACCCGTAGGAGGGTTGGACGCGGAGGGTGTTTGTTCAGCCTGGGGTGCTTGTCTAGCAGCCGCCGCCTCTTTTGCCGCTAGGCTGGATTTTTTGCGCCTTTGGGTTCTCGTCTTGAGGTTCCCCTGGTTTCCTTCAGGTAGGACAACCGGGGTCGCGATTGTGGCCTCCGGTAGAGGCTCAGGCTGCACTGTCGCTGAGCTCGATGGCCTTGCGTTCGATCCAGGAGGTTGTGTTGCCCGCCGGTCAGATGCTAAGGGTGGACGCATCCGTGGCTCCGGGAGAAGGCGGTTTTCGATCCCGTCCAGCCGGGCGTTCAACATATTATTAAATTGCTCCCTGCTCGCGCGGAGAGCTTCCTCCATAATCCTTCTCAAGTCAGGCTCGGACGATGTTGTTGCCTGAGTGCTGCGTATCTCCTGGACTTGCAGGCGCAGTTCCGTCAGCTGACTTGTGAGTCGCGCGTTTGCTGCTTCCAGGCGAGCAACCTCCTCCGTCACAGTGCGTGACCTGAGCTCCGAGAAGGCACTGCTGATAGTAGCTACAGAGCTCTTTAGAAGCTTCTGGTGGGTGCCTTTAAGGTGGCCCGATGTGTCCATCACGTGCAGGACCGCTTTTAGGGCGTCCTCGACATGGGCCTCGATTTCGGTAGCCGGCAGTGATTCCTGGCTGCAGCTAGGTAGGTTCCTGCTTGCCACTCGCTCCGACCTTTCTTTTGCAGCCACTTCCGCCGATACAAGGAAAGCTGCCAGCGCTTTCTCAGTTTCGAGCTTCCTCGCGCGAGCCTTTTCCGCGGCAAGCTCAGAGTGGAACTTGCCGAAGCCTACGTATTCGCCTGTTGTTGGTGGGCGGCCTCTTCCCCGCTTGGGTGTGGTTTTGAGGAACTTGCTTTTGGTTTGTGGAGTTCCATCACTGCGGGTTCCGCGATCACTCTCTGAGCCGGAGGTTTCCTCCTCAGCGGCTCTCTTCTCGCCTTTCCTCCATAGTTTTCCGAAGGGGGAGTCACCAGCAGAGGTTACCGTCTCCATACTGGCTGTTGAGGAGTCAGACTCCGACAGCCGAACCAGCCTGACGATCGGCTGTAATTGTGCCTCCGTTTTGTCTGAGACATCTTCTTGTGATGTCACCTCTTTGCTCCTTCTTTCTTCCTCCCTCCTCTCTTCTGTTTGGCTCTGAGAAGAGCCGTTTTCATTTTGGCCCTGAGAAGGGCCGTTGGTGTGATTTTTTATAATAGGTGCCATAAAACAGTTCCCACGAGTGTGAGGGATATAAAAGTCCATCCAGGCGGTGCCCTCTGCACCTGGACAAGCCTAGCGTAACCCGTCAGTGTGTCGGCCGGTACACTAACGGGGCAAGCACTAACGACTGACTCCACCTCAGCCATGCATCCTCTCGCGGTGCTGCGCCGCTTAGGATTGGGGGTAATTTTTTATTGAGGTTTTCTTCCTCGCGGCCCGGCCAATTAAGGCAGGGCCCCCGCCGCCCGACCAAAGTCGCAAAACATGACTACGGCCTTGACGAGCAACGGGTCGGTCCGGCGTCGACTACACGTCGAGTGCACCTGGCACATCGCCGCACCCATCGCATCCATTTCTGGAGCGACCCTCCTCCGATTCATTTTTATAGTGGTTTGTTCCACGCGGCACTACTCTCAGTGAGCAGCGCCCCCGGTCCGCTCAGTGCGGATTACGGGCTGCCCGACGGGGGGCCGGAAACCCACCCGCCGCGCCGCAGGCCTTGAAGGCCCGCCGTCCCACGCCGCTTAGCGGCCGCTGGCTCTAGAGAGCCCCGACAACTAGGTGCAACGCACCACCGCCACTGCCCAAAGGGCCACGCTGCCTCCCTTGCCATCTCAGCTGACCTGAGGCGAGCTGGGAGCAGCTAACAAAAACCCGGCATTAAAGCCCTCGCGGGAGTCCACTGGACTCAACCGCTACCGCCTGTGACTGGTATTCGCAGAGAGAAGATAGCAAGCGCGCAACTGAGCGGCTATCCTCTCCCTCCCAGGGTGCACCACGAGGAGGAACCAGCCCTGCACCCCAACCTAACCTAACCTAACCTAACCTAACCTAACCTAACCTAACCTAACCTAACCTAACCTAACCTAACCTAACCAACCAACTTCTAAACATACTAAAGTGACCCATTTTTGCACCTTTGTAAAGCATTTTTGCCCCGACTTTTAGAGACCCCTATTACCCCTCAGACCCTTCTGGTTAAAAAGTTATTTCATTTTTTCATATTCTCAACTTAGTCAAATTTCAAAAATTCATAACTCCCTCAATTTTCAACATTTCTCTAATTTTTCTTCTGTTTTAAATACATTTCAAATAGTTCTAAATTACCCTGTATTCATTAAAATTCCACATACAAGACTTCTATTTCAAATTCGCATTCTCCCTGAAAAAAGTCGTACCCTCATGGAAAAAAAATAGCAATACACATTTTCACAAATAACTCCGGAACTACTCGGTCGACTTTTATTTTTCTTTGTGTTTCTGTTAGATTTAATTTTTTGCAACCTTTTTTGTTATTAGAGTCATCCACGTATCTCCAATAGTTTCTTAGTTATTTCAGAAAGTCACCTCCCTCGTCGTTTTTAGTGAATTTTAGGTTTTTCGAAAACTTTGTTCAGCGAACCTGTTCCGAAAAATCTGATTTTCACACAATATTTAGAAATTCATTGCCCGCTTTTTTTGGTGCTATTTGCATTTGCCAGGCTTTAATAGTTTTCGAGATAATAATTTTTTAGTACTTTTTGCACATCCACTTTTTCAAACCTCTGCCATTTCGTTGTCTTTGCAGATATTTCAGATCTGTTTTCACATTTAAGTAGACTTTTGTTCACTTTAAATTACCTTGCCTTAAAATTTCGAATTTACAAACACTTTTCATACAAATATTTCCAAACATCCCCAAATTTTTTGGCGCCTGCAAGAAGTATCCGAGCAACGCACTTTGAGTAACAATATCTTCACTTTCCAACGGTAAATTTCAATTTTTAATAGCTTTTTCAATAGATTTTAATAGTATCTTCATCTTCTACTTACATCTCTTTCCTTGCAAACAGCTCCTTCTTCCCGAAAATTCACTTTTTCTAAAAATTTAAAATCTTTCCGTAAAAAATTCCTTACTTTGTCATTTGCTGACCTAAAAATCTGAAAAGCTACACATATATAGATTGCAATAAGACCTACTTTGCGACATAATTTCAGATTTTTTAAAGCATTATTTTGGAAGATATCGAATTTTCAAATCTTCAAAAATAACTACTGCTTGAGTAATTCATGTTTATGGATTTCACATAATTTCGATCCAATATGAGTCCCATAAACCCACCGGATGCTGCAACGCAGCCCAATGATCGAAATAAATTCGACATTCTTCCTCGCATTGGCGAATCGCAGGACCTTCAGAGACCTGGAAGTTCTCTGAACTCCCAATCCATGGAGCGGCTCCAGCTCAGTCTGGAGGACACACCGGATGATACTGGCAATGACGACGCTCACGATGCCGACTCCTCGGTATTCCTTGACGCCACAGACCCGGAACAAGAGTTCCGGCAATTAATATTCCAAAAAACAGACGCCATCAAAGTAAAACTCACTGAGGGCCGCAGCCTCACAAAAGTAAATAAAAGCGCCATCCTGGAGTTGGTACATGAGATACAAACAATTCTCACGACCACTAAAACCGCAGCGAGGTCCAATGCTGAGCCGACAATGAACCAGGCAACCATATCTGCCATTAAACACGCCATAAAGGACACTGTTAAAGAAGAAATGTCCAAATTAAAACAGAGCGTACTGTCGGTCCAGCGGACCTCTGTGTCATATGCGGCGGCACTGAAAAAACCGCAGACACCCCTAACTCCCACAATGCCTACTACATCTAAACCGGCCATAATACTGGTCCCCAAGAAGGAAGTGGCCAGCTCAGCGGAAACGCTAAAGGCCTGGAAGGAGAAGACCTCCTTCCGCGATACCAACTTCGCTCCTGGCAGGATACAGTTTGTGTCCAATAAAAAAGTACGCGTCGAATTCGACGACGTCGCGCAATGCCAAAAAGCCCTAGATAAGACAAATGTGGCAGACTCCGGTGTCACTGCTGAGGTCTCCAAAAAACTGCGACCTATGGTCATCCTCAAGGGTGTCCCAACTGACGTACCTCCGGAAGAGCTCGTAGATGTACTCAAAAATCAGAACGAATGCATCTCAAACATACAAAGCAATGATCTGGTGTTCCGCTTTAAACGCAAAAACCGTAAAGAACACCTTTACAACGCTGTTCTAATGACCTCCCCTGAAGTATGGAAAGACCTAATTAAATTAGGCAAAGTTAACATTGATTTCCAGAAGGTACACCTAGATAATTTTACCCCACTCCTTCAGTGCTTCAAATGCCTGCAATTTGGGCACACAAGTAAGAATTGCACTAACCCACACCGCATCTGCTCCCACTGCTCTTCTAATAGTCACGAGTATAATAGCTGTCCCAACAAAACAGATAAATCAAAGACCAACTGCCACAACTGCACTCAATATAATAATAAAAACAATGTAAAGAACGGTAAAACCAACCACGGCGCGACATCCGAAAACTGCCCTCGAATCCTCCATATGCTGCAAAAAATAAACAATAGAATCGATTATGGATCCTAACCACTTAAACAACAATAGTACAACTAACCATCACATTAAATGCATTCAAATAAACACAGGTCGCAGTAAAAACGCAATTCATGAACTATCCGTACATCTCGATAAATACTCCTCTGACATTGTTTTTATTTCCGAACCACACATAAGCAACAGCAAAATTATGAAAAACGTACCCGGTTATACCACTTACCAATTTTACTCGGATCGCCCTGTTAGAGCGGCGATATTAATCAAAGATAATTTGTGTAGTGCAATAGGCTTGACGGAGTTTTCGGACTCCGACCTTAGCGTCGTTTGTCTTACTGACAACAGAGGGCGAAAGATTTACTTGGCATCTGTTTATGTGGAGCCGAGGCAGGATAAACACCAGGTGTTGCAGAGGTTGGAACACTTCCTGCATCGAACCGCGGGATCGAGGCATGTCATCTGCGGGGATTTCAATGGTTGGAGTAACCTGTGGGGATGTCCAACCAGCAACCGACGAGGCAATGACATAGCCAACATCATCGCCCTTCACAACCTTAAAATCTGTAATGTGGGAACTGTGCCAACGTTTGAGACCGTCACTCATGGAGTACCCCGTTCGTCAATAATCGATATCACACTTACCGATTTGGCGATGGGGATGTCCGTGGATGATTGGTCTGTTAGTCACGATATATGCCCATCCTCCGATCATAATGCTGTAACATTCAATATTTCACTCAACCGACTTCACCTATCAAAAAACAAAAGGTCGTCCACTTTTAAGTACAATACGCGTACCGTCAAGTGGGACCTAATGGCGGAGCCATTCAGCACGGAGCTCAGAAAACATCTACCACCATCCAATCATATCAGCGAGTGCACAAGTTACGAGTTGGAGAGGTTTGTAGTAGACCTCACCTCAGCCATTCAAACCACGTGTAACAACACACTTCCTCGCTCCAACAACTACCCCAGGCGGGCTCCCTGGTGGAATGACACGCTTGAGGAGTTGAAAAGGAAAGTGATCTCCAATCACCACAAACTGTCGAAGCAGAAGAAGCGTCGGCTCCCCCTAGATGAGTTGCTCAATGAGAGGAACAAACTCAAAAAGGAGTATTCTGACGCCTTCTGCGCGGCCTCTACCAACTCTTTTAAGGACTTCTGCCAGAAACAGAAGAAAGAGGATGTCTGGTCTGTCACTAATCGTCTCATTAAATCACAGCCACCAGCACAACCTCCATCTACTTTAAAACTGCATGACGGCAGTTATACCACTGACACCACTGACACAGCCACTGCGCTCATGAATAGATTTTACCCGGACGATGACCAAGACTACACCCAATCTCAGGCAGACACTCGTTCCCTCATGCATGAACCAATGCGCACACCTTCAGAAGCCCCTTTCACCTGCAAAGAGGTGATCGAGTGTCTGAAAAATATGAATCCTAGAAAGGCTCCCGGACTTGACAGCCTTACATCTGACATATGTCTTCAAGTCGCGAATGCCGTTCCTGGCGTCATCACTGATGTCATGAACAGGTGTTTGCGGCTTGAGTACTTTCCAGAATGCTGGAAAGTGGCATATGTCAAGATAATACCAAAACCAAACAAGACTAATTATGATGAACCGTCGGCGTTTAGACCTATCGGGCTCATTAATGTGTTCGGAAAAGTTCTCGAACGCCTCATAATGAACCGGCTTCTGTATCATATGAATGTAAACCAGTCCATGTGTGAACGCCAATTTGGCTTCAGGCAGCAGATCTCGACAGTCCATGCCATCCATACGGCCCTTGATATCATGGAGACAGCTAAGAACAATGCTGAACACGTCATTACCATCTCCCTTGATATCAAGGCAGCCTTTGACAACACCTGGTGGCCTGCTGTCTTCAAGAGGCTTCGCTCAATTGGCTGTCCAACAAACTTATATAACATCCTTCTCAATTATGTTCACAACAGGAAGGTTCATGTGAATTATGCAGATGCCAGTGTGACCAAAACTATGACCAGGGGCTGTATTCAGGGCTCCGTCTGTGGCCCCACCTTATGGAACTTGGTGCTGGATGAACTTTTGCTCCTGGACCTACCCGAGGGGTGCCACATTCAGGCCTATGCAGATGACGTATTACTTATCTGTCACAATAAGAACATACATGGGCTTGAGTGTGTCACAAACCGGGCATTAAACATTATCACCAACTGGGGCTCAGGGGTCAAACTAACTTTCGGACCAGAAAAAACCCAAGCCATTGGACTTACAAATAAATCCACAAAATGCAACATTAATGTCCACCACCAGCAACTTAAATTTGTAAGTCATATCAAATATCTGGGCGTAGTAATCGACCGCAAGCTCAGATTCACACAGCACTGCGAGCATATAATTGGCAAATCCAAGGCACTCTTCAATAAGCTCTTAATTTACACTAGACCCACTTGGGGGGTTCACCCAGATAATATTAAGACAATTTATTTACAAGTCATCCAGCCAATTATATGCTATGCTGCTAGTGTCTGGTCCCGAGCTTTGCAGTACAACTTTATATGGAACAAATTTCTCTCCTTACAAAGACTTTTTGCCATTAAAATACTTCAGGGTTTTCGAACCATCAGTACCACGGCTTCCATCTCTATTTCCAATTTGACTCCTCTACCCAATAAAGTCGTCGAAATTTCTGACATCGAACTATCGAAATTAAAAGGACACACTAGATTTCTTCCCGGCGACATCTCAATAGAAAAACCAGCACATCCGGCAAAACTGCTGCACCCGGTACACAGAACGGGTATATCATACAAGTCGGTGACCTCTCAGGAAGACTTCAACTCTCTTGACAGGGACGCTGCTTGTATGATATACACCGACGGCAGCAGACATGATGATGCCGTGGGTGCGGCTTTCGTCGCACTCAGCCCCGATGGAACTGAAACAACCAAAAAATTCAAGTTACACTCTTCTTGCTCTGTATTTCAGGCAGAACTCCTTGCAATCCTAAAAGCCTGTGAATGGTCATCAACAAAACAATTCACTAAATTAATAATCCTGTCAGATAGTCAGTCTGGCCTTATGGAATTAAGCAACATTAATAGTCACAACCACTTTGTGGTGCTAATACATGACTCACTCCATAAGGCCAGATGCAAAGGTGTCGACATCCAATTCGTGTGGATAAAAGCACACGTAGGGTTTTATGGCAATGAGGCTGCTGATGCCGCTGCTAAGTCAGCTGCTTTTATGCATAAGCAGCCTGATTATCATCAAACCCCTATTAGTTACATTAAACTTAAAAACAAAGAGCTTTCTAACCTTGCATCCGTCAACTTATATAATAACATTAATTCCTGCGTGTACACCAAAACCTTGCTTCCTACTCACTCTGATTTACAGGACTTCATTAAAGTAATAAAACCTTCTTTTGCTATAACACAATTCCTCACTAACCACGGATTCCATAAGGAATACCTTCACCGGTTTAATATCGTAAGCAACAACCATTGTCCTTGTGACAATTCAACCACCCAAAGCATTGAACATTTAATTAAAGACTGCCCGAAATTTCAATCGGCACGATTGAACCATCAGCTAACTTGTTCACTTCTCGATGTTGAACCATTCAATTTGACCCAAATAATCACAAAGGAATCATCGACTAAATCATTTGTAGCTTATATTACAAAAATTGTAAACGAACTTAAAAAGTTCAACACTACTTAAGAAATGTATAATAATTATAAACAAATGTAATACCAGTAATTCTCCATGTTTATCATGCTGTAAGGGCACACGAGTATTCCAATAGCTCCGCGCTCTTACAATACATTGTATTAAATAGCAATATCTAAAAAAAAAAAAAAAAAAAAACCTAACCTAACCTAACCTAACCTAACCTAACCTAACCTAACCTAACCTAACCTAACCTAACCTAACCTTTTTTTTTTTTTTTTTTTTTTTACGTGGGGAAATGCGTTACGCATACCACCCGGGGGACGGACCCGGGTGGTTATGTGGGACTCCCAGGGCTAATGAAGCCCTGGTCTACCCACTAAAACCCCACGGTCTGCCGACTCAACGCTATTAAGGGCAGGTTTGCGGGAACGCCAGGGCACAACTTCCGCGAACCTGCCAGCGGCTGTCCAGAATCCAGACCCACCTCATGTAAAAGGCCCTCATCTTAAGCGTGCTGAAACACGCGTGTCATCTCGGGACTCTTGTGTGTAGGCGACAGATGTCCCCGTGTCTGCCGCCCACAGGTGCCCTTAGGGGGGAAGTCGGCGGTCATACGCCAACCGCCGTCTCCCCACACGTTTTCGCCTCATTTGTTGGGAGGCAGGATCATTCTCCCTTTCTCTCTCTGCCTCCTCTTTCTTGGCCATGACTGCCTCGCAGAATTGGAGAACAGCCTTCCAGGATCTGTCACTGTCCACCATGCATCGGACCACCGCGGGCAGCGACAGATCCAGTCCCACTACAGCGCTTAATTCACGGCGCTCCTCTTGCCACGCTGTGCACACTTCCAGTGCGTGCTGGGCAGTTTCTTCGGGGCAGTTGTCACAATGGTGACATTCTGCAGTTGGTTCCCTCTGAGCTATTTTATGTAGATACCCCCCAAAACAACCGTGTCCCGAGAGGATCTGCGTCAATCTAAATGTCATTGGGCCATGCTCTCGGCCTAGCCACTCTCTTAGAACCGGCCGAATAGCCTCAATGGTTCTTTGTCCAGCATTGGGACGTGCCAGCCTCTGTTCCCAAACATCCACCATTTCTGTCCGAATGGCATCTCTTTTCCCTTCTATTTCCCTCGGTGCCGGTGAATCTCCTCTCTGAAACGCCTCCTCACGCCAGCGGTAAACCGCTGCGAGGGCTTTCGCATCAAGGTCCCAGGGAATAGAACCAGCCATAACGCACGCCGCTTCGTAAGATATAGTGCGGTATCCTCTAATCATTCTCGTGGCTATTGCTCTCTGAGGCATTTTAAGGAGAGATGCCACGTCCTTTTTAAGGTCATCAGCCCACACTGGGGCTCCATATAGGGCCATGGATCGCACGACATTCATGTAGAGCCGTCGACACGACGCTTTAGGCCCCCCCTTGTTCGGGAGTATACGCCCTAGAGCACCAGCGGCTCCCAGCAGCTTCGGCAGAAGCTGCTTGAAGTGGGAGTGGAACGTCCATCTGCTGTCGAGTGTCAGGCCCAGGTACCTCATTGTGGACTCGACTTCGATCCTGGCTCCACTCACCACTATATGCGCATCCGGCGGGGGAGCGTTACGGGACCCGTGAAAGCACAAGGCTTCTGATTTTTGCAAGGCTACTTTTAGCCCCAAGCGCCGAATTCGCCCCACCACATGGGCAACTCCTGCCGTCGCCAGTATAGCGGCCTGTCGAAATGTTTTGCCGCGAGCAGTAACCAGGGTATCGTCGGCGTAACATGTTAGGTTCACACCCTGAAGATTTGCACCTCGTAGGACCCAATCGTACCCAATGTTCCACAGGAGTGGCCCAAGGACTGACCCCTGTGGAACACCGCACGACATGGGGTATCTTGCCCACTCATCTCGACCTGGATAAGTGACAAATCTATCAGACAGGTACGAGTTAATCACCCTCTTTAAATATCCAGGTACCTGGTGGTACCGCAGCGCCTCCTTTACACAACTCCATGGCATGGTGTTAAAGGCATTGGCAATGTCCAGAGAGACGGCCAGGATGACTTCCCCTCGGGACACCGCCTCATCCGCCAGAGCTCTAACACGCAAGATAGCACCAACCGTCGACCGGCCACTGCGGAAACCAAACTGGCAGTCTGCCACGTCAGGTCCTACACGCCAAAGGTGCTTGATGATCCGGTTCGCCGTTATACGCTCGAACAGCTTTGCAACCTCATCAAGTAACACAATGGGGCGGTACGCAGATGGTGAATCCACCGGACGCCCATCCTTCCTCAGAAGAACTAGTTTTCCTGTCTTCCACTGTCTCGGGAAACTGGCTTGTTGGAAGCACCCAGTAAACAAACGCAGCATTCTTGGCTCAAGAGCTTTACTAGCCAAGACCCAGACACGCCCCGGTATGCCATCCGGTCCGGGGGCTGTGTTTTTGGCTTTAAGTCTTAGAATAGCGGCTCTCATTTCCCCATCAGAGACTGCGGGCACATCCTCCTCTTCATCTACACCATCAATTGCCGTTGGTGCCATGGCAGGTGGGACGAAATTGTCGCAGGTCGGAAACAGCGATTGCACCACGTTCTGCAATAAGTCCGGCTCAAGAGTTCGCGTTAAGGGGGGTGCCCATGGGCGAAGCTTCTTCCTGACCATTTTGTACGGACGGCCCCACGGATCACTGTTAAGCGTTTGAAGTAGTTCCTGTTGAGCACCCTCTTTTGCCTGGCTTATGGCTACCTGCAGCGATTTTTTGCACTCCGTGTATGTACTGTAGAGTACACCTTCTCTAGCTAGGTCTCTATGGTGGCGCCTTCGTGCATGACTGTAGGCACGCCTTGCAGCCACGCATGCTTTTCGCAGGTCATCTAATTCTACAGACCACCAATAAACCTGTCTTCTGCGTGGACCAGGCTTTGCTCGGGGCATAGCTGCGTCACAGATATTTGTCATCGCCTCGCCGAACCATTGTGTTTCTCCTTCAATATCTATCGGGTCCTCTGGAACCGGATTCCACGCCTGCACTTCTACAGCAAGATCAAGTGCCTCCCTGTCAAGACGTTTTAACATCCATCGTGGTCCGTCTCCGGGCAGTGCCTGTGTGATCGGGCCACTCGGTCTGCCTGGGAGTGTTGTGATGTTAAAACGAATGTAGCGGTGGTCAGACAATGTCTCCACATGTTCCAACACTTCCCAGTCCTGTATTCGTTGAGTCAAGGTGGCGTTTGCTAAGGTCACGTCCACAATGGAACCGCCCTGCTGGCGCACGCAGGTGTCAACTGCACCCTGGTTGGCTATGAATAAACCTGAAGCAATAGCCCACTCCTCCAATTCACGCCCACGAGCATCTGTTGACGGTGATCCCCACGCCACAGATTTGGCATTTAGATCACCAGCAAGAAGCACAGGACGCGGATGACCGTTACCAACTACAGCACCAATATCTGCCAAGAAATTTTCAAATTCGGCAAGACTCCTGTTCGGTGAAAAATAGGCACCGATAATCGTGACGCCACCAAGCACAGCAACCACGAATCCATTCCGCTTTTCAATTTTGTCAATTGTCGGCGAGCCATGTGCTGGCTGCGTGACAATCGCCACCAAGCCATCGAGGTCCCCAGCCCAATTGTCCCTTTGGGGGATAAAGTAGGGCTCAGAGACGATTGCCACGTGTATCAACCACTGCACCATGCTCTGACAAAGGAGGTCCTGAGCTCTGAGGCAGTGGTTGATATTCGCTTGAAGGAATCGTAGCGCCATTATATCGTTTCCATCAGTGCTGCCTTCTCAACCTCAGCCACGATCGTGGCAGATTGGCGGACGAATTGCGAGGGGGCTCGAGAGCCACCACCATTCTTCTTCCCCTTCCTATTGCTTTTGGAAGTAGCGCAAGCCTTACTCCCTACCGTGTGCTCTGCCGGTTTATTGGCTGCCGCACAGACAGCACAATGTGGCGTGGCGGAGCATGTGCCTGCCTTATGGCCGGCTTGGCCACAGCGATAGCATAGATCGCTACGATCCTCCTCTGCCTTGCACTGCGCTCGAACGTGCCCTGCCTCCAAGCACCGGAAGCAGCGCAAAGGCTTTTGGTCCAGAAGCCTTACTCTGGCCGACACCCATCCAACAAGAAGACGTCCGCTGTCCGACAACTTCTTCACCGCTGTTATTGGGCAACGAACCCAAGCAGATCCCAACCCTGACGGGTCCTGGCGGATTGTGCCACACTTAATTTGATCTAGGGGGCACCCGCATGCCTTGACCACGGCCTCTACAATGTCCTCGGGAGTTACAGAGTCGTCCAAGCCTGATACTCGCACCTCAGCGGTTTTCGTGGGCCTGGAGACTTGGACAAGCTCATTGTTCAGTTTCTCCTTCAGTTTATTGGCGAGTGCATCAGCTTTTTCGCCACTCGTTACACCAGGCACTTCAATTATTGTGGCTCCGGTGAGTGCCCTCTTAAACCGCACGCCCTCTATTTGCAATTCATTGAGGTCAATCTTTGACCTCGCCTCCTTAATTATGTCCGCGTACGTCGTTTTCTGCTCGCCATTTTCTGGCTTCAGCGTCAGAACGATCGCCGCGGAGCTTGGAGGACGCAGTTTACGCGTCGCTTTGGGAGCCACCGATTGTGATTTGGGCTTAGTTGCCGCTACAGTCTTCTTGCCCTTTCTAACTACCGTGGTCCAGCTTTCCTCCATGGATGCCGGAGCAGGTGGAAGTGGGCGGGGTTCCTGCGATTTATCTTCAGGTTGGACCACTTTACCCCTCTTTTTCGTGGGAGCTTTCTTCTTACCCCCCTCTCGAGGAGCCGATTTTGAGCCGCCGGGGGCCTTCGATGTCTTTAGTCCACTGGGACCAGCAACTGGTTCGGGAGTGGACGCTGACGCCGTAGATGCACCCAGCCGTGTATTACCTGCACTGGTGGCTGGTCGTGCCGTCGTTTTAGCCTTATCTGCGGCCAGTGGCGGCCGCAGGGTCTTTCGTGGGAGGAGTCTGTCCTCCAATGCCTCTAATCTTGCATTCATCATTGTTCCTACACTAATCATCATCGCGCGCTCTATTTCTTCTTGTGACTTAGGTTCTGACGCCACAGTCAAGGGCTGCGAAGATGTGATTTGTGAGGAAAATGGTGTTCCTCTCGCGAGTCGTAGCTCGTTTCGCAACTCCTCATGCTCCTTTTGAAGGTCCGCCACCTGTGATTGAAGCCGAGCTATGACTCGCTGCAGCTTCTTCGTCTCCTCAGTGGTGGTGCGTTCTAGCATCACCTGAGCGAAGTCTGTGATGGCCGCAGCCGCATCCTTCAACTTCCTTTGATAGGTACCCTTGAGGTTCCCTGACGTGGCAACCACCTTGTTCACCACGGCCACGCTGTCCATTACTTGGGCACTGAGTGCAGACATAAGTTGGTCGCCTGCATCTGACCCATTTGCCGTCCTACTCTCAGCTGTAGGCCGCATGCGTATTGTCATGCATTCCACCTCAGCCTCTGATTTTTCCGCAGTTTGTCGACGGTATTCCTCCTTTGCCGCTTTGTATAGTTCCCGGGTCTTGCCCAGGCCTGCGTATTTCCCCGTCATGGGGCGGTCCTTCCCTTTTTGGATTTTGCCGGTGGGTTTTTTCCTCGGCTCCAGTTCCTCCTCACTAGGCTCGGAGAGCTCTATCCGCCGTTTCAAACTTTCGTCAGCCCAGAAACGGGTCGATGACTCAGTGCTAGACGCAGATCCGGATCTCGATCTCGTCCTAACCGTAACAAGACTGGAGTCCGTATCAGAGTTCTCCAGGTTGCCTCCAGTGTCCATTTTATTTAAGCGTTCTATTGAAACTCGGCAATCCCGCAGATGCGGTTGCGCCGGAGTTGCATTAAAAGTAAAAACGCTGTCCGTCTCTGTTGTGACGCTAGTGATTGCGTCTCTCCACGCCTCTTCGGTTTGGCCCTGAGAAGGGCCGTTTTCGGGTTGGCCCTGAGAAGGGCCGTTTTGGGATTTTTTAAATTGCGAAGCCATAAAAACTGTTCCCACGAGTAGGAGGGATCTATATGGTCCACCCAGGCGGTGCCCTCTGCACCTGGGTAAGCCTAATATTACCCGTCAGTGTGTCGGCCGGTACACTGACGGGGGGAAGCACTAGCGGCTGACACCTCCTCAGCCATGCATCCTCTCGCGGTGCTGCGCCGCTTAGGATTGGGGGTGATTTTTTATTGAGGTTGTCTTCCTCGCGGCCCAGCCAATTAAGGCAAGGCCACCGGTGTCCAACCAGAGCCGCAAAACATGACTACGGACTCGGTGTGGACAACGGCTGGTCCGGCGTCGACATTGTCGAGTGCACCTGGCACATCGCCGCACCCGTCGCCTCCATTTCTGGAGCGACACCCTCCGTTTCATTTTTATAGTGGTTTGTTCCACGCGGCACTACTCTCTGTGAGCAGCGCCCCCGGTCCGCTCAGTGCGGATTACGGGCTGCCCGACGGGGGGCCGGAAACCCACCCGCCGCGCCGCAGGCCTTGAAGGCCCGCCATCCCACGCCGCTCAGCGGCCGCTGGCTCTAGAGAGCCCCGACTACAAGGTGCCACGCACCACCGTCACTGCCCAGTAGGGCCAAGCTGCATCCCTTACCATCTCAGAGAATCCGAGACAAGACGGGAGCAGCAAGTTATAAACCCGGCAATAAAGCCCACGCAGGAGAATCTCGACTGCACTTCCACCGATGGCTGGTATTCGCAGAGGGAGGATAGCAAGCGCGCAACTGAGCGGCTATCCTCCCCCTCCCAGGGTGCACCACGAGGAGGAACCAGCCCTGCACCCCAACCTAACCTAACCTAACCTAACCTAACCTAACCTAACCTTTTTTTTTTTTTTTTTTTTGTTAACCCAGGGGAATCCGTTATGGATACCACCCGGCCCGGGAGCAACCGGGTGGTTATGTCCGACTCGCACGGACTAAACCCCTGGGGTGTTCCATCACTCGCTTTATGTGCGGGGTTTCGGGAACGCAATCGCACACTACCGAAAGCCCCGCAAGCGTCGCCTCGTCGGCCCACCATTGCACTGCATCTGCAGCCCACTCCACTGAATGCACCTCGGAACACTTGAGGGCACTACAGCTAAGAACTATTCCAACACGAGTGACAAGACTCCCGGCTCGCCACCCGCTAGTTCCGTCAGGGCTGCAGCATCTGACCTGCAAAGGCCCTACGCCGGCCACCCGGCCTCCGTCTGCGCTGAGGAGCCGCATCCGCGTCATCCTCCCGCAATCGTTCCGCAGCCTCCTTCTGCATCATTACAGCGGCACTGAAGGAGGCTGTTGCCGCCCAAGCCTCCCGACTTGCAACCATACGCCTAACCAGCACCGGCAGAGACAGGTCCTCTCCCACAACCGCTGACAAGGAAGCACGAAGCTGCCTCCACGCCGGACACTCCTCCAGTGTGTGCCGCGCTGTATCCACAGCACCCCCTCCACAATGGTGACAAGTCACCGTTGGCTCCCTCCCTACCACCTCACACAGGTACCTTCCGAAGCATCCATGCCCCGTCAAGAGCTGCGTGAGATGGTAAGAGGGCGCCCCATAACTCCGCTCAACCCACTCGCGAAGCACAGGCCGAACTGCCGCCACCAAGTCCCAACTAGCCGTTGGGAATTGCAGCCTCTCAGACCACTTGTTGAAGAGGACCTCCCGCTCCTGCTCCCGCCACTGCCGAACCTCCCTCGGGGCGGGCCAATCTCCTACCTCCCTGGCCTCAATCAGCCGCCAGTACACCGCTGAGAGAAGCTCAGCCTCCAAATCCCAGGGGGGACTACCAGCTATTAAACAAGCTGCAGTACTCGACACCGTCCGATACGCCCGAGCAACTCTGAGCGCTATGGCCCGCTGCGGACGCCGCAACAGCGACACGCATCGAGCACTGAGCTCTCCCGCCCAAATTGGCGCACCATATAACGCCATGGATCTCACCACTCCTAGATACAGGCGGCGACACACCCCTCCTGGGCCCCGCAAGTTTGGAAGAATGCGCCCAAGCGCACCAGCAGCCGCCATCAGCTTGGGAGCCAGCCTCTTAAAGTGCTCCTCATACTTCCACCTGCTGTCAAGGACAAGCCCCAAGTACTTCATTGTCGATCCCACAACAATGGAAGTACCACCCACCGACACGGCTGCCCCCAGCACAGGAGCATTCCTAGGCCCATGGAAGACGATAGCCTCCGACTTATGCAAAGCCACGTCCAAACCCAGGGCCCGAATCCGGTCCACCACAAGAGACACTCCAACACCAGCGAGAGCCACCGCCTCCCTATGGGTCCTACCACGAGCAGACACCAGAGTATCATCCGCGTAGCAGGTGACCGCTATCCCTCGCAAGGTGGCACCACGCAGGACCCAGTCGTACCCGATATTCCACAGGAGCGGTCCCAGAACCGAGCCCTGTGGAACACCGCACGACATAGCTCTACATGCCAAGCCCTCCTTTACTGGGAACACCACCTTCCTACCAACAAAGTAGCTTGCGAGAACCCTTCGCAGATACCCTGGCACATTGTGGTAACCCAACGCCGCCTGAATAGTCTCCCAGGGCAGAGTGTTGAATGCATTAGAAATATCCAAAGACACTGCCACAACTACTCCACCCTGAGAAACCTCCTGCGCCGCAATTTCCTTCACCTGGGAGATTGCACCCAGTGTAGACCGCAAGGGGCGAAACCCAAACTGAGACCCACTCAGACCCGGACTCATGCTATTGATGAGACGAGCAGCGAGAACTCGCTCGAAAAGCTTACTCGCCTCATCAAGTAAAACGATGGGCCGGTAAGCGGAGGGCTCACCGGGATCACGCCCGTCCTTCCGGAGAAGAACCAACTTCCCCGCCTTCCACCTCTCAGGGAAACACCCCTGGATCAGGCACGCAGTAAACAAGCTGCAAACGCGCTCACCCAGCTCACCGGCTACAATTGCCAAGACACAGCCCGGCACACCATCGGGACCAGGAGCAGTCCTCTTTGACCGCAACTTCCTAACCGCCACATTGAGTTCCACCTCAGTCACTGGAGGCACCTCCGTCAACAACCTATCCGGACCAGAAACATACCCCATTGCTGGCGGAACAAAGGGGCCTCTCCGGGGGAACAGGGAATCCACCACTCGATTGAGGAGGTCTGGCTGGAGAGAAGAAGTCAACGGAGGTGACCAAGGTCGAAGCTTCTGCCTGACTGCCCGATACGGTCTCCCCCAAGGATCCCGCTCAAGCGACTCCAACCACTCTCTCCACGCGGCCTCCTTCGCCTGCGCAATGGCCACCTGCAACTCTTTGCAAGCCAACCGGTAGACCTCATAAAGGGCAGCCTCCTCGTGGTTAACCTAACCTAACCTAACCTAACCTAACCTAACCTAACCTAACCTAACCTAACCTAACCTAACCTAACCTAACCTAACCTAACCTAACCTAACCTAACCTTTTTTTTTTTTTTTTTTTTTTGTTGACGCAGGGGAGAAATGCTGTTTATGCACCGTCACCCCCAGGCCGGGGAAGCCCATTGGGGGGGTGGTGTGTGGGACTCGCTCCTCCCGTAACCCCCTCTGACCAGTCAGAGGGAGGGGAGGAGAATACCCACTAAAAAACCCCTGCGGCGTCACCCGCATTGTCGTTTATGGGGGCGCCATGGGATCGCTCTCGCATTCGACCACGACGCCCCCCGACTGCCCGCCCGGCAGGCCGGGCACCCGCGCCAAGGAGAGGAGGTCAGGACGCAACTGACTCTCCTCCCAGACGTGTAGGGCCGTGCAATGTGGTCCCCTAGTCCACTGGCCCTACGGGGGGGAGGTATCTAGCTGATGGCTAGGGCGAATCGCCTACGTCTCCCCCCTCTCCGCCTACGCCTGATTGGGTGCGCTTCCACATCTTCCTCGCGCGCCCTCTCATTGGCCTCCTTTTGTGAAATTACGTTCTCACAGAAGGAGGCCACTGCGTTCCAATCCTCCTCGCTGCGTACCATGCAGGCCACAATATTGTGCAGCGAGGTATCTCCTGTGTTTAGGAGCGTCATGAGTTGGAGACGCTCCCGCTCCCACACCGTGCACACTGCCAGCGTGTGCTCCGCCGTGTCATCATTATGACCGCACTCGTGACAGTGTGGTGTTGGCTCCCGCTGAATGCTGTGCAGGTAGTGGCCAAAGCACCCATGGCCGGTCACTACCTGCGTCATTCGATAGCTCATTGAGCCAAAACCCCTGTCCAGCCATTCGTTGAATGAGTGGAGGAGTGCCCCTACAGTGCGGATTCCGTAGGAGGAGTCCTCCAGCTCATTCTTCCATCGATCCCTCATACGCCGCTCTATCAAGCGCTGCGCGGCCCGCATCTCCTCCGCTGGCAGAGGGGGCTCCCCATTCCTCCGAGCCTCCACTCTCTCGGTGTGTCTGTCTGCCAGCAATTTTGCATCTAACTCCCAGGGTGGGGTACCTGCTATAAGGCATGCAGCCGCGTGAGACACTGTGGTGTATGCCCTTATCATTCGCTGGGCCACCACCCGCTGCGGTCTTCGGAGGAGTGCTCGCGTCTTGCCCGTCAATCGCTCCGCCCAAATTGGTGCGCCATATAGTGCCATACTCCTTATCACCCCTGCGAATAACCGTCGGCAAGGGGTATTCGGCCCACCCACGTTTGGAAGCAGCCTTGCCAGCGCCATGGCAGCGCTCACCAGTCGAGGGGCCATCCGCTTAAAATGCTCCTCGAAATTCCAGCGACGGTCCAGATAGAGGCCCAGGTACTTAATGTGGTTCCCTATCCGGACCGCTTCTCCTGAAATCGGGAGCGACTGTCAACCTAACCTAACCTAACCTAACCTAACCTAACCTAACCTAACCTAACCTAACCTAACCTAACCTAACCTAACCTAACCTAACCTAACCTAACCTAACCTAACCTAACCTAACCTAACCTAACCTAACCAACCAAGTTCTAAACTACCCAAAGAGACCCAATTTGACACAAGTTTAAAGCTAATTTGCCCCGACTTTTAGGTACCACTCTTACCCCTCTAGCCCTTCTGGTTACTGAAATATTCAATTTTTTCTTTCACGACACTTAGCAGTTTTTCAAAAATTCACCAAAAATTCATTTTTTAACATTTTCCAAATTTTCTTTTACAGTAATATCAGTTTCAATCAGTTTTAAATCATTGCATTTACAAATAAATTCTTTACACTTAGCTTCAGTTCAATTTTCACACATTAACACAAAAAAGTCGTACCCTCATAAAAGTATCTGAGCAATCTTGTTTTTCGCCTATAACTTTAGTTTTCCCCGGTAGATTTTCGTTTTGTTTTCGTATTTAGATTCCTCTAATTTTTTACAAACTTTAAAGTCATATAGCTTTTGTTCATATCTCCACTAGTTTTCCTGCAACATTCAAAGTTCACTTCCCTCGTAATTTTTAGTAGTTTTTCAGTTTTTTGACAATTTTGTTCAGCTGACTTTGCTCTAAAAATCTGGTTTTCAGATATAATTTAAAGTTCAATTGCCCGCATTTTTAGACACCAGAACCAACTTGGTACCTCAAAGGGTTCAAGAGATATTAATTTTTTCGTCACTTTTTAAAAATCAAAACTTAGAATCACAATAACTTTACAGTCTCGCCATAGATTTCAATTATTTTTTCTTGTAATACACGCATTTAACGTTCTTTATTTTATTCATAAAAGTAATTCAGGACTTTAGGAAAATTTTCATACAAACAGGTATAAATACCTACTCGATTTTTAGCGCCTGCAAAAAGTGTGGCGGCAACCACTTTCAATTTAATTTTTTTCTGTAATTACACGGTAAAGTCCGTTTTTTATCCCCGAATATAATAAATCACATCAAAATCATCATCTTTTGTATACAAAGTTTTTAGATAGCCGTCAAGCTAACGTCATAAATCAGCTTTTTAGAAAAACTTAAAAATACTTCGTTATAATTTAATTTCTCAGCCGTTAATAACATTAAAAATCTAAAAATAACTTTATATTATAGCCATTACAAATCCCTAACTAGCTTAACATAGTTTTTAATTTTCGCTTACATACTTTTCGAGTTATTCAATTTTCAAATTCTCGAAAAATACATCGAATGAAGATGTATCGAACACCTCCTGGATCACCCAGAAAGGGGCGTGCGACCCCCCCAGAGCCAACACCTGTGGCGGAGGGCGAAAAACTATCTGAAACGACACTCGGGGCGGCACTGGAGCAACCGGCTGAGCGTCTGGAGCAGGAACATCCGCTCATTCGCCTGCAGGATGACGAACCGGAACCGCCAAGTGCACAAAACTTAACTTTTGTGGTGCAGGCAGAGGTGCACAGGCCGACAACCGAGCCTGGCACTTCAACTCCACTCCCAGCATCGAGACAGGCAGCTCCAGCGATGACACAGGCCCCGATTCCGGCGACGGATGGGCCAGTCACTGCCGCTGAGAGCCCTAGCTCCGACATCACCGAAATGGGGCGGCTTTGGATGAGTAGAGATACGACCCTTAGTAGCCCCGGCTCGAAAACTCGCGCGGGAAGACACCGTATGGAGGTCATTCGAAATTTGGACGACATCGTAACGCAACTGAAACAAAACAGGAGCGTTACGAAGTCGAACAAAATGACAATACTCAAAGCTGTCGAAGCCATACGCGATGCCACAAACAGATTTACCAGTGAAATGGAGGTTATCGGCGTAGAACGCGTTAACAAATCACCCGCTCCACAGACACAAGAGCCAACAATAGATGCAGCTCAGCTGAAAAAAGATATTATCGCTGGGGTGCAAGCTGAAATCTCTAAAATGCGCGCCGAGCAGCAGGCCCTGAAAGAGATTGTCTTGAAATCTGTTAGTAATGAAGCGAGCAAAGAGCTCGATGATGATGAAACTCGTGAATCATTTTCATCGGTAGTCAGCAGAGGCAGAAACAGAAGGCACAGAACCGAGGCTGCACTGGCGGCGGCGGCGGGACCGAGTCGTGAGGACGACATGGCCACACCCGCCGTTGGAAGACCTTATAAGCCCAGAGTAAGCCGAACAAATGTGCCTTCTTCCCCACCGACAAATTTCGTAGTCCTGCTCGAGTCTATCGACCCTAGACATGACGGCAAGGATGTCCTGAAGGAAATCAAAAACAAGGTAGACGTAGTCGATATCGGAATCGGCATTAAGAGCGTGAGAGAGACTCGCAACAACAAGGTGCTTATCAGTTGCGAGTCCAATGATGATAGGAAGAAGCTCAGTGCGGCTATAAAAGCCAAAACACCTAACATTACTGTCCAGGAGCCTAAACTGCGCAATCCTAACCTGCGGATTATTGGCGTCATCTCGGAATACGCGACCGCGAAAATCGAGGACGCCATAATCAGACAAAACAACAGTCTACTGGCAGGGATCGCAGAGGGCAGTAAGACAGTTAGGTATGTACGAACAGCCAAAGGCCGAAATGACGCTGTCAAAAATGTCATTGTCGAGGTCAGCCCGGAAGTGTGGGCTGCAACACAGAACCAAAAGGTGAAGATTGGTTTTCAGTCTGTGCTGGCAGTCGATCAGTCCCCAGTTGTCCAGTGCTACAAGTGTCACGGATATGGACACCGCGCAACAGACTGCAAATCAGAGCATAAATGCGCCTATTGTGCTGGCAATCACGACACTCGCAGCTGTAACATCCGCGAAGCTGCACCGTGCTGCATAAACTGCATCAACAGTGGCAGGGACCACAAGCATTATGCCTTTAGCCAATCGTGCACTGAATGGGTTAAGTGGGACCGCATAGCCAGACAGGCTATACGGTACTGCTAAGGGCGTCCCAAAGGTCAATAACAACAGGAACCTAACTGCTGTTCAGTGCAACCTAGGCAAAGGGCACAACGCAATGCACGAGTTAATTCAGAGCGCCAGGCAGCACGAATACGATGTCATATTCATCACCGAGCCGTTTGTAGGGAACAAAACGACTATGAGCGGCATTGACGAATATGACATCTACCAACACGCCGAAGGTAATAACAGGGCCAAAGCATGTCTAGCTGTCCGGAAGAAACTGGGCAACTATATCGGAATCACCCAGCATGCAACCACCAACATTTCCACCGTCCAAATTTCGCTATCAAATAAAAAACTACTGCTAACATCTGTTTACGTGGAGCCCGGCGAGGATCCATTCAACACTCTAGACCCTCTCGAGCAAATAATTAAATCATACCCAAACGCCGATCACATCATCTGCGGGGACTTGAATGGATGGCACTCGACATGGGGCTCCACGAAAAACAACGATAGAGGCAGAGCAGTAACGGACTTGCTTATCGCAAACGACTTAGTGGTCTGCAATGTAGGCACTGAACCTACGTTTCAGACAGTGACTCACGGCCAAATAAAAACATCGATAGTAGACCTAACAATCTCAACCATTGGTTTTGCCAATAAGATTACGGAATGGAAAGTAAACCCCAGTATCATAACTTCCTCAGACCACCACGGCATTAAGTTTCAAATAAACACGAACTTAACCATAACAAAACAAAAAGCATCCATAAGCACATTTAAATACAATACTGATAGAGCTAATTGGAACAATTTTGACGAAGAATTAAAGATACATATAGAGCATGCAAAATTGAACGAGGTAAACATAGACACTTTAACGACTGAAGAAATAGATACATTTATAATAAAGCTTACAAAAGTAATAACAAGAACATGCGACAAAATTTTTACCCGAAAACCAGCACACAAAAGAGCCATATGGTGGACTGAGGAACTCACAACCATGAAAAAGAACGTCATCCGCCTTCATCACCGCCTTCAAGACCTGAAGCGCGGCAAGAAGGACCTGACAAATATAATCCGTGAACTCGCAGATGCCAAAACTGAATATGCACAACAGATTCGAAAGACCTCTACGGAACACTTCAGGGACTTCTGCAAAAATCAGGGCAGAGATGATGTCTGGTCGGTAACAAATCGACTCCTCAAGAATACCCCACAACCACAACCACCAGCAACTCTAAAAGTCAATAGTAACATATACACAACATCTATACAAGACACGGCAGAAAAACTGGCTGAGAAATTCTTCCCTGACGACTCTATCGCTGCAGACTCGCCTTATCACACACAAATCAGAAGCAAAATAAACACACATAACGACAATTACTCTCCTGATGAACCGCCCTTTACGACACCGGAGCTGATAGAGGTGATAAACAGCATGAGCCCTAAAAGAGCCCCAGGGACGGACAATCTCTCAGCGGATATCTGTAAGCGAGTGATAACGGGTTACCCAGCGCTGATGACAAAACTTTACAACAGGTGTTTACAGACCTGCTACTTCCCGAACAGCTGGAAGGTTGCCTTCATTAAGACAATACCCAAGCCTGGAAAAGACAATTATAAGGACATATCAGCCTATAGACCCATAGGCCTTATTAATGTACTAGGCAAAGTCCTAGAAAAGCTGATCGCCAAACGCCTAACATACTTTTTGCGAACACACAATGCTTGCAGCCAACAGCAATTTGGTTTTAAAGAGCAGAATTCTACAACCGATGCTCTCAATAGCGCTGTAAATAACGTAAAGAAATACAAAGCTGACCATAAACTTGTCGTAGCAATTTCGCTTGACATAGAAGGGGCTTTTGACCACGCTTGGTGGCCGGCCCTACTAAACCGACTAGCCGAAGTTCAATGTCCCAGCAATATATATAGTATTATACACAGCTATCTAACGCATAGACAAATCACCCTAAACTACGTGGATGCTACCTTCACAAAGGAACAGTCGCTTGGATGTGTCCAGGGTTCGGTTCTAGGGCCGATTTTCTGGAACACAATCGTGGACACGCTTCTTGACCTTCCTTTGCCCGAGGGTAGCCATCTACAGGCATACGCTGACGACATATTGCTGATATGTTCTGGGACCAGCGTCACTGAACTAGAGCAGAATGCAAACAGGACCCTTGAAAACATACACCAATGGGGAGTAAATAATAAATTAAAATTTGGTGCTCACAAAACTGTAATGTTAACACCAACCCCCAAAGCAAAATCAGCAAAAATAGTCATGAATAACACATTAATCCCATTTAGTGATCAATTTAAACTTCTTGGAATAATAATAGACCAGAACTTTAACTTCATCAAACACACAGAATACGCAATAAACAAGTCACTTAGAATATTCAAACGCCTCTGTATTTTCATAAAACCCACATGGGGAGTGCATTCCGAAAACGTCAAAACAATTTATTATCAAGTCATCGAACCCATCATAACCTACGCAGCGGAGATTTGGCACACGGCCGTAAATTACAAAAGAGTCCAGAATGCCTTGCTGAGTCTCCAGCGTGGGTTTGCAATCAAAATCGTACACGGATTCCGAACCCTCCCTACTATCGGAGCAATTGCACTTGCTGGTCTCACACCCCTCCCACTTAAAATAAAAGAAGTAGCATCGCTGGAGAAAACTAAAAGGACTCGCACAACGGAATTCCTACCCGAAGACATACTGTACGACAAGAGAATTCCAGTGGAGGACCTCATGCATCCAGCGCAAAGAGCTGAGATTGACTTTAAAGAGGTGTACACTCAGCAAGACCTGGACCCTTTTTACACTGCCGATATGACCAGAATCTTTACAGACGGGAGTAAACATGATGATGCTGTGGGTGCAGCTGTAGTCATCTACCAACCAGACGGCAGGGAAACAATAAAGAAGTACAAACTGCATAGCAGTTGCACTGTGTTTCAGGCCGAGTGCCTGGCGATTGAGCAAGCCTGCCAGCTATGCCTGGCACTCGGACTGAAACAATCAACTGTGTTCTCTGACTCCAGGGCTGCGCTCCAAGAGCTTAAATGTAGGAGCAGCACAAATGCCACTATCAGCAACGCCCAAAAAGTAATTGCACAAATCAAACGACTGGGCAATGAAATAGAATTTTCATGGATTAAAGCTCATAACGGTTTACTGGGCAATGAGGCTGCTGACGTTGCAGCAAAACACGCGGCAACGTTACATAAGCAGCCTGACTACTGCAGATTCCCTCTTTCCTACCACAGGAAAAACCTGCGCATGGAGCACATGAATAAACAAGAACAGGCATACCAGGAGAGCACAACAGGACTTCACTTAAAAACATGGCTTCCCACGGTACAAAACATTAAAACATTGAGAAAACACACACCTATTTCATTCCACTTGACGCAAGTACTTACCGGCCATGGATACAATAAAGTTTATCTGAACAGACACAAAATCACACAGGACAACACTTGCCCATGCGACAGCTCCACGCCACAAACTTTAAAACACCTTTTAGAGGATTGCCCCAAATACAGTACGAAACGAATAAACCATGAGCTTCTTTGCAGTATACAGAAAGTAAGTCCCTACAATTTAGAACAGCTACTAGAAAAAGAGAGCACATTGGAATCTTTCGTAAAATATGTAACCTATATTGTAAACACCCTCAAGAAATTTAATAATACGTAACCGTCTAATAACAATAGTTTAGAAAACACAAAAGTTGAAATAAACACAGATAAATAAATAAAACAGAATTACTCAGGTAGCCCGTATCCAAAAGCGGGAACCTAACGTTTACGTCTAACAGTCGCCCGTATCCCTCGCGGGGGCTGTTAGTACTAACAACCGACTTTATATTAAAAAAAAAAAAAAAAAAAAACCTAACCTAACCTAACCTAACCTAACCTAACCTAACCTAACCTAACCTAACCTAACCTAACCTAACCTAACCTAACCTTTTTTTTTTTTTTTTTTTTTTTTGTTTACGGAGTGGAGAATGCATTTACGCATCCCCCCCTGGTCGCGGGTAGACCGTGCAATGGGGGGGTATGTGGGACTCGCCGCTCTCGGGTCCCTCTCCTGCGAGAGGGGGAGAGCAGCCCTACCCACTAGAACTCCACTCCGGCGTTCACCCTCGTAGCCGTTTTGAGGACACCATAGGATCGCCGACGCACTCCACTATGATGCCCTCCGGCGGCCCCGGCTCCCTACCGGGGCACCCGCACTAGGGAGGAGGAGGTCAGAGACGCTTGACCTCCCCCCCGACGACGTGGGACCGTGCAATGCGGTACCCGAACCGCTGGTCCCATTAAGGGTCTTGGCGGACGAACGCTCGTCGCCTGTGACCCCGCCGCCTGCGACGGAGCGGGAGCGCATCTGCCGCGTCCTCCCGCTCTCTCTCGGCTGCCTCCTTCTGCGACATGACCTCTTCGCAGAAGGAGGCTACCGCCCTCCAATTCCTCTCGCTACACAGCATTGAGGCTATGACGCTGTGCAGCGAGAGGTTCATCAAGCCGGTCTCCCTTCGGAGGGCCTCCCTTTCCACGGCCCAGCGGTCACACTCCTCTAGAGTGTGCTGGGCCGTGTCGTCCTCCGCGCCGCACTCGTGGCAGCGTGTGTCAGGCTCCCGCCCTATCCTTTGCAGGTAGTGCCCGAAGCAGCCGTGCCCTGACACTACCTGCGCCAGCCTGAATGTGAGGGCCCCCCTCCGCCGGTCCACCCACGCGTCCATATTTGGGAGGATAGCCCCTATGGATCTCACTCCATATTGGCTATCCTCCAGGCCCTCCCTCCAGAGCCGCCTCACGCGCTCCCGCGCGGCCCTTGAGGCCCTCTCCATCTCCTCCGCATCCGGGAGCTCACCTCCCCTCCTCGCCTCAGCCCGGAGCTGGTAGCGTTCGGCCAACACCTCTGCATCCAGCTCCCAGGGTGGGGTGTTGGCGAGGAGGCATGCCGCTGCGTGGGAGGTGGTCCGGTATGCCCTCGCCACCCTCTGGGCGATTGCCCTCTGTGGCCGCCGGAGGAGCGCCCTCGTGCTGCCCCGCAGCCGTCCCGCCCATATTGGCGCTCCGTAGAGCGCCATACTCCGCACGACTCCCGCGTGCAGCCTCCTACACGGGGAGCCGGGCCCTCCAACGTTGGGCAGCAGGCGCCCCAGCCCCATTGCTGCGCCGACGAGTCGAGGAGCTAGCCGCCGGAAGTGCTCCTCGAACGAACCTAACCTAACCTAACCTAACCTAACCTAACCTAACCTAACCTAACCTAACCTAACCTAACCTAACCTAACCTAACCTAACCTAACCTAACCTAACCTAACCTAACCTAACCTAACCTAACCTAACCTAACCTAACCTAACCTAACCTAACCTAACCACCAACTTCTAAACATAGGAAAGAGACCCAATTTGACAAAGTTTTGAAGCTAATTTGCCCCGACTTTTAGATACCACTCTTACCCCCCTAGCCCTTCTGGTTACCGAAATATTAAATTTTTTCTTTCACGACACTTAGCAGTTTTTCAAAAATTCACCAAAAATTCATTTTTTAATATTTTTCCAATTTTCTTTTACAGTTATATCAGTTTCAATTAGTTTTAAATCATTACATTCACAAATAAATTCTTCACACTTAGCTTCAGTTCAATTTTCACACATTTACACAAAAAAGTCGTACCCTCATAAAAGTATCTGAGCAATCCTGTTTTTCGCCCATAACTTTAGATTTACTCGGTAGATTTTTGTTTTGTTTTCGTTTTTAGATTCCTTTAATTTTTTGCAAACTTTAATGTCATATAGCTTTTGTCCATATCTCTACTAGTTTGCCTGCAACATCCAAAGTTCACTTCCCTCGTAATTTTTAGTAGTTTTTCAGTTTTTTGATAATTTTGTTTAGCCGACTTTGTTCTAAAAATCTAGTTTTCAGATATAATTTAAAGCTCAACTGCCCGCATTTTTAGACACCAAATTCAACTCGGTACCTCATCGGGTTCTCGAGAAATTAATTTTTTCATCACTTTTAGAAAATCAAAATTTAGAATCGCAATAACTTTTTATTTCTGCCATAGATTTCAATCGTTTTTTCTTGTAACACACGCATTTTACGTTATCTATTTGATCCATTATAGTAATTTAGGATATTAGACTTTTTTTCATACAAACAGGTATAAATACCTACCCAATTTTTAGCGCCTGCAGAAAGTGTGGCGGCAACCACTTTTGATCACTAATTTCTCTAAAAATAAACGGTAGACTTAAGTTTTTAGTGTTTATATAGTTAGAACTCGTTAATATCTTTTCTTTTGTTTCAACACTTTTCCTTAGAAACCTCTTATTTACTTTGTAATTTGGATTTTTAGATTTTTGCAAAATCACACAGTAAAAAAATTTAATTCTCAGCCCCCTTAAGAGTTAAAAATCTAAAAACTCTGTAGCATATAGATTTAGTGAGTACCTACCTAGATCATTTTGGTTTGGTACAATATCTATCATAGTTTAGGAGATATCAATTTTTAAAATTTTTGTAAATCACACTATGGGCAAAATGTACCGCACACCCCCTGCATCGCCCAGAAAAGCGCGCACGGCCCCCTGTGAACCTGTCGCGGGTGCTAAACCCACCGGCGAGGAGCTGGCGATAGTCACAGAGACCGAGCAGGCCGTAGACAAAGATGGCGTCCCACCGCTTATAGACCTACAGGACGATATGCCAACCTCACATAATAAGACATTTGTGGTGCAAGCGGAAGTGCACAGGCAAGTGATTGAAGCCGGCACCTCGACTCCGCTATCAGCCATAACACTAACTGCCCCAAACGCGACACAGGCCCCGAACCCGGCGACGGAGGAGCCAATCGCTGCGGCTGGCAGTCCCAGTTCGGACATCACCGAAATGGGGCGGCTATGGATGAGCAGGGACACATCCATTAGCAGCCCCGGCTCGAAGACTCGCGCAGGAAGGCACCGCACAGAGGTGACACGCAATCTTGACGATATTGTGACGCAACTAAAGCAAAATAGGAGCGTCACAAAAGCAAACAAAATTACCATATTAAAGGCTGTCGAAGCCATCCGCGACGCCACAATAAGGTTTACCAGCGAGATGGATGTGATTGGCGTGGAACACGCTAGCAAAACACCCGCACAAACAACTCAGGAACCGGCTTTGGACACAGATCAGTTGAAACATGACATTATCGCTGGGGTTCAACTTGAACTGTCGAAAATGCGTGCTGAAATACGAGCCGAACAGCAGGCTATAAGAGAAATGGTCATGATAAAAACCAATACCGAAATGGAATGCAGAGACACATGTGTGCAAAGCGAAACATTTGCCACCGTTGTCGGTAAAACAAAGAGCAGGAAGCATCGGTCCGAAGCTGCGGCGGCGGCAGCGGCGGGCATGAGTCATGAGGATGACATGGCCTCGCCCGCTGTGGGCAGACCATACAGGCCCAGGGTCGTCCGACCTCAGGCGCCTCCTCAGCCGCCAACTAACTTTGCTGTCTTGCTGGAGTCTATTGACCCCAGACACGACGGCAAGGACGTGCTAAAGGAGGTCAAAGATAAGGTTAACGTAGTGGACATTGGCATAGGCATTAAAAGCATAAGGGAAACTCGGAACAAGAAAGTTTTGATTAGCTGTGAGAGTCACGAAGATAGAAAGAAGTTTAGCGCTGCCATCAAGGCGAAGACAGCTAACATAACTGTTGAAGTGCCCAAAATGCGAAACCCACAACTGCGGATTATCGGCGTCATACCGGATTTTGCAAATGCAAAAATAGCTGACGCCATTATCAAGCAAAATACCAGGCTCATAGCAGACATTCCAGAGGAGGAAAAAGTAGTGACATTTGTTAGATCTGTCAAGGCAAGAAACGACTCAATAAAAAATGTCATAGTGGAAACCAGCCCGCAGGTGTGGGCTGCCCTGAGAGAACAAAAAGTTAAAATTGGCTACCAATCGGTAATGGCTGTGGACCAATCGCCCATTATACAATGCTATAAGTGCCATGGTTTTGGACACCGTGCCACTGAATGTCGTGCTGAAATAAAATGTGCTTACTGTGCCGAAAATCACGACACACGCAGTTGCACTAAACGTGAGTCTGGACCGCGTTGCGTCAACTGCGTCAACAGTGGCAGGAACCATGAGCACTTCGCATACAGCCAATCTTGCCCTGAATGGGTCAAGTGGGATCGCATAGCGAGAACAGCAGTCCGATATTGCTAAGGGCGTCCCAAAGAACACCACAAACAGGACTAACTTAACAGCTGTTCAATGCAATCTGGGCAAGGGCTATAATGCAACCCAAGAATTAACACAATGTGCTAGAGACAACGAATACGATATAATGTTTATTTCAGAACCGTACGTTGGTAGGCAAAACATCATGAAAAACATCGAAGGATATGATCTGTACCAACACGGTGATGTGAACAACAGAACCAAAGCCTGCATTGCCATTAAAAAGAGTATTGGCAATTATATTGGGATCACACAGCACGCAACCACCAATCTTGCCACTGTGCAAATAACCTTAGGGTCTAAGAAAATGATGTTAACTTCAGCATATGTCGAACCTGGGGAAGACCCTATTAACACCCTGACTCAAATAGAGCTAATCTTAAAGTCGTACCCGAATGCAGAGCATATAATCTGCGGGGACTTTAATGGTTGGCACACCTCTTGGGGATCGGTTAGAAATAATGACAGAGGCAGGACTATCTGCGATCTTGTAATCGCCAATGATCTCGTGGTGTGCAACGTTGGCAACGAAACCACGTTTGAAACAGTAACACATGGAGAAACGAGAACCTCAATCGTGGATTTAACTCTTGCGTCCTTAGGCGTTGCAAACTATATTACTGACTGGAGTGTCAATCATGGGATCATACCCACCTCGGACCACCATGGAATTGAGTTCCAAATAAAGGTCAATCATGAGAAAACTAAAAAGAAAGTCTCTACAACAACGCATAAGTATCACACAGAAAGGGCGAATTGGGAGAACTTTACTCAGGAGCTAAAATTAAATATGGAACGATCTGAAATAAACAATACGGACATTGGGACGCTTAACGAAAATGGAATCGACTCATACATAGCAAGCCTAACTAAGATCCTCACTAAAACCTGCGATAAAGTTTTTGCTCGTAAAACACCTCATACTAAAATTCCATGGTGGACCGAGGAACTGACCAATATGAAAAGACATGTTATACATCTCCATCACCGTCTTCAGGACCTGAAAAGAGGTAAAAAAGATATAAATAACATTATACAAGAGCTGGCTGATGCGAGAACAAAATACGCCCAACAAATACGAACAACTTCCACTGAACACTTCCGAGAATTTTGCAGGAGCCAGGGAAAGGACGACGTCTGGTCTGTCACCAACCGCTTACTAAAAAGTGCACCGCAACTGCAACCGCCTGCCACCCTTAAAACGGATGATGGGTCTTACACGACGTCCATCGCTGACACTGCTGAAAAACTCGCCACGAAGTTCTTTCCCATTGACACTACTGTTAACGACACAACATATCATCAGCAAATAAGAGGAATTGTAACCAATAATATAAACACCAACGAACCCGCAATAGACAATGATGACCCGCAATTTAGCACCCACGAGATCATAGATATAATTAAATATATGAGTCCTAAAAAGGCTCCAGGACAAGATCATCTCACGGCTGATATATGCAAGCACTTCATAGAATGCTATCCCGATAATATCACTAATTTATACAACAGATGCTTACACCTGCAATATTTTCCCACTGCTTGGAAATCCGCCTACATCAGGACAATCCCTAAACCCAACAAAATGAACTACACGGAAACATCTGCCTACAGACCTATAGGTTTAATTAATGTACTGGGAAAAGTACTCGAGAAACTGATTGCTACCCGACTCACCTATCACATGCAGATCAGCAAATCTTGCAGCAATAATCAGTTTGGGTTTAGGGAACAGCGATCCACCAATGATGCGCTGTGCAACGCTGTAAATAAAATAAAGCAATGTAAAGAGAAAGGTCGTCTAACAGTTGCCATATCTTTAGACATTGCGGGGGCGTTCGATAATGCCTGGTGGCCTGCATTATTAAAAAGGCTATCAGACATAAACTGCCCCAACAATCTTCTGAACATTATTTACAGTTACCTAAAAGACCGCACTATTACACTCAACTACTCAGATGCAATCGTCACTAAAGCACAGACCAGAGGGTATGTCCAGGGCTCGGTCCTCGGGCCCATTTTTTGGAACATCATAATGGACACCCTACTAGAACAGGACATTGGTGATCATAACTACATCCAAGCATATGCTGATGACGTTCTTCTGATATGCTCCGGGAAGGACATATCAGAATTGGAAACCCATACAAATAAATTATTAAACTTAACCTATCAATGGGGCCAAAACAATAAACTGGAGTTTGGCCCATTAAAAACTAAAATGATTGCCCACACACCCAAGGCCAAGGCTGCGAAAATCTACATGAACAACGTACCTATCCCGTTTGACACACATTTCAAGCTTCTGGGAGTCATCATCGATCAGCACCTCAATTTTATCAGGCATACCGAATATATAATTAATAAGGCGCAACGTATATATAAAAGGTTGTGCATATTCGTAAAACCAACGTGGGGTGTGCATGCCGCCAATATAAACACAATATACAGGCAAGTGATCGAACCGATAATCACGTATGCAGCGGAAATATGGTGGCATGCCACCAAATATAAGAAAGTTAACAACTCACTGCTCAGCCTTCAACGTGCGTTTGCTGTAAAAATATTACATGGGTTTAGAACCCTGCCCACAATATCCTCGATTGCGCTAGCGGGACTTACACCACTCCCTGAGAAAGTAAAGCTAGTAGCGTCTATCGAGAGCGTAAAACGCACATTGACCACAGACTACTTACCCCACGATGTCACATACGACAAAAGAGTGCCGGTCGACGAGCTCTTACATCCAGCTCGCCGACCACACATTGCAATTGGCGACATAAACAATAATAACGAGCTGGAGCCCTACTACTCCGCCGACATGCACCGCATCTATACAGATGGCAGCAAGCACGATGGAGTAGTGGGTGCTGCAGTCGTAATTCATTATCCTGACGGTCGTAGCATGAACAAGAAGTTCAAACTGCATAACAGCTGCACAGTGTTCCAGGCTGAGTGTCTGGCAATAAAGGAAGCGTGTCACCTTTGCCAGACACTCCGTCTGGAAAAGGCAACGATATTCTCGGATTCAAAGGCCGCACTTTTGGAGCTAGCCAACCGAAACAGCACGAACGCCATGATCAGTGAAGCACACAAAAACGTCGTGAGGATACGTGAGCAGGGACGCACAGTCGACTTCTGCTGGATAAAAGCACATGTCGGCCTTCTGGGCAACGAGGAGGCTGACATAGCGGCGAAGTCGGCTGCGTCTTTACATAAACCTCCGGACTACATTAAATTCCCGCTTACATATCATAAAAACAAACAGTATGCCGAAATACTAAAAACACAGGAACACATATACACAACAAGTACTACAGGGACACATACCAAACAATGGCTTCCCTCAATAGATAACATTCAAAATTTTAGGAAACACTTTGAATTTACCTTTCAAATGACGCAAATCATTACAGGCCACGGGTTTCATAAGACTTATTTACACCGACACCACATAACAGATACAAATGCATGCCCATGTGACGACGATACGCCGCAGACCATCAAACATTTACTACAACAATGCCCTAAGTACTCAACACAACGGTTGGATCACGAAGTAACGTGCAGAATATATAACATAGACCCGTATAACATTGAGGAATTAATACAGAAGGAGGAGACTAAAAAGTCATTCGTTAA
>JALPQI010002281.1:65000-101233 GCA_025490895.1 Thaumatotibia leucotreta
TTTTACACTGTTTTTGCAAAGCGCCATCTATCGAGTACTTTCGATACAATTGTGCTAAGTATACTGTTTGAACCAAATTAGGATACAATCTATACCTGTGTTTTTACGAGTTCGACGTTGTGTTTAAAAAAAAAAAAACATTTTCCGTACATTTCATATGGGAAAATAAAAACTTTAATTAATATTATTTCTCACACTAGTATTATTGGCATTTAGCATAGGAGGACTTATTACACGTAATGTAATTAGTCCTCCTATGCTATGCTTTTCTTAAAGCTGTATGTTTTTTCCAATATCTGTAAACGGCAGTGTTCATTAATTGAAAATCGAGGGAATGTCTTCTAAGACCATTTCTAGTTAGCTGCTCTCTATTTGCTTCAATTTTGAACTAATTATTGTGTACATAGAATTGTAATGGAGAGTGCAGCACTCTCATATATAATAAGCAGCTTATTCATGGTTTTCATTGTACTGATCAGTTTCTACTCAGATTTGTTTCTAAATGTTATTTTTGTATCTAAATAAATTTCAATATCGTAAATTCGTAATCAAAGTAAAAGCGATTATGCTAGTGAAACCATATTTAGTACTTTCACGTTGTTTTATGATATTTTTTATTTGAAATTAGTTTCACTAGCAAAAGAAAAGAAACCCAATGCAAACAACGAATTTTTATTAATTAGTCAAATTTTAAAAATGTGAACCCTATTTATGTTGGAAGGCATTTTCTCGCTTTGCATGAGGATTTTCTGGAAGCCACATGTGAAGGTTGTAAGAATGGAATACTCCTTCTCTTGTGTATAAAGATTCGTCAGACCACAATATCTTGTTGAGAAATCCGGGATCTTCTACGAGTTTCTGATTCATTCTTTGACAATATGCGATTCTAGCAAGCCCATCGTTGTTTAACAACCCTTGTACTTTTCGATAGTGAAATGGTTGAAGACCGTACCTTTTCCATAATTTTAATACGACCCTGTAATTAACTCCTACAATCCGAGCAACGGCTCTCGATGACAACGTCGGATCTTCCGTGATCATGTTCATTATCCGGTTCTCCGTATGTAAATCCAGATTGATCACTCTTTCATAACGATTTTTTCCAAGACCTAGTTCAGAAAATCGTCTATGTGGTGGTGCGGCACACGACGAGTTGGATACCTGGTCCTAAACTCAACAACTGCTTCATGGGAGTTGCCGTCACAAAATCCGTAAATAAAATGGATATCTGCTAATTCGCGCGAAGAATAACGCGGTGGCATAGCGATTATTTATTTAAACAGAAGTAAACTTTATTTTTTTCAATGTGATTTTGCGTGACAATCAGCAATCTTTTTGGCCGACTTTTTGACGTTGACATATCAGTCACATTAATTTCAAACTAGGTATGGGCCAGTTACGAGTATTAGCGTAAATAGTTTGCACTCTTGTGATTGAGCACGATAAACTAAAGTGTATTCTATTGATAAGTGAAGAGTATTATTTCTGATAAATGAAAAATAAAGGTGTAATGTTAAAGTATGCCTAGGAATGAGAAAAGGTAACTACACTCAAACTTCAAGCTCCCCATGCTCATTACAATTAAAATAAATATTCATAGTGACGAAAGGAACCTTTTTCATTTGGATGACAAACTCTTCGATAGGTACTAACTGGCCAGAAATACTGAAAATAGTGCTTGTCGAGTCGCTATATTTTTTTAAACGAACTATGCACGTGATGTTCTTAGGGTGCGTTAGACTGGAGATTTTAGAATTTCAGTTTTGATTAAAATAATGAATATCTCGAAAATTATGCGTAATTGGACTGCAGGTCATGCACATTATATGCTCCAAATAGGCTTTAGAATCGGTAGTTAAAGTTGGTCGGGTTCCTCGGGCCCACCGTGTATAAATGTTTATACTATTTAGTAATATTGGTGTACCTTCCCTTAATTCGACAGAAACAGGGGATGGTCGTGTGTTGAAGCTTCCTTGACACTCAATAGTTTTAATAATTCCGTTTCAAAAATGAATACAAAAGTGAGTCACAGACCATGTCCAACATTTTGGGTTTGGGGTTGTCGAATTAAGAGTGTCCAGTTTTTTATTAATGTGTCAATTTTTCAAATTATATGAAATTGCCAAAATAAAATAAGTAGGTGTCTAATTATGCAAATAGTATGTATTTTCAATGACAAATTTCAAATACATAGGTATTTGAAATTTGTCATTCTCAATATTTCATGACGTAAATTGTATGGCGAGTGATTTACCTGACTTACTGCTTACTTTACATTATCCATTCGTCGTATTGCTAACGCATTGGGACGCGGGGGCGGAGAGCCTTGACATTTCCATTCAGTTCGTGAACTGCGTGTACACAACTACACAATCCTCGCCGTGCCTGCTTTTATTGCGGATCCCGCGCCGCGGCACTTACGAAACGCAAACACCTTATTCGTGAACGCCTTTGTCCAATAAATAAGCATTTCAATGATTTGCATTTATAGATACGTAGAGCTCTCTTTTGTATTCTAATAGAATGTATTCTTAGACCCAGACTTAGTTTACGACATAATAGTTCTACATGACAAAAGATTTTAAATTCGGTTTATTTGTGAAAAAATTGTAAAATAAGGAAAATAGTGATAGGGCGGCACTCCATGTGCCGACAGTAGATTTCCTTTAGGCGGCAGATAAAATCACTGTCAATATCATAAGAAAGACAAAATTGAGGTCAATATTGTAAAACGCCCGTCTTATTACATTAAAATAGAGCCTTGAAAAGCTGTATCCGTCTAGCTTAAGCCTATCGACCGCCGACTAATAAAGTGCCGCTCTTGTGGTTCAGTACCTACTCGTAGCCTGGTGCCGATATGTTAATTTTTTTTTATCGACGGAACTTTATTGAATCGTGTAAAGTCCTTGTTCGGGACTGTACTATGGGGTAACACGATTTAATTAAATTTGCTGAATAGAAAATAAAGTTAATAAATAAATAATCCTGCCACTGGGTCAGGATTTCTAGAACAGAAAATGTATGTTACTATTAACGCCATCTATGTCTTCTAGGTGGAATATCAGTGAATATATAATTAAAATAATAAAGTGAAAAACTTATTTTTTCTTGGAATAAGTATAAATCAAACATCCATTTAAATATAAAACTAAGCCTACTAATATAAAAATGAGATCATGAAATTCCGTGTGTATTATTTCACTAATTTTCAAAAGCTTCACCTATGAGTATGTAACCAAGGTCTTAAAACGAAATTAAAATCAGATTGTTGTTAATTAACCATCTCCTATTTACGGCACTCGTTAATTCGCGTAATAGGTAAAAATATTATATTATTATATTACTCCAGATGCTTAGTTTCTGTGTCTGTCCCTAGATGGCGTTAGTAGTACGCATTTATTTTTATTTTTAAAGCGGGTTCATTACTGTTGGTTTTGCATTTAGGTTTAAAATAATACAATTTAACCCGTGCGAGAAAATAGTTAGTGTACAGAAGAGACGTATAGAATATACATTGGCAGGTTAAATTTCCTAACGCTTAGATTCTATATCTGTCCCTAGATGGAGTTAGTGATGTGTATTTCCTTACATTTTTAAGTAGTTATTTTATTCTGGCATTGCTAATGGTTTAAAATATAAAACAAAAAAAGTATGTAGCTTATCTAAGTGCGGAAGGAATGAGTTGAATATACATTAGCATTAAAACATTTGATTACATGAGAGATTGGCTGGTGTCAGATATGTGTTATAATATGTTGTGTGTATGTAGTGTCGACGCCAATCTCCGCGGTAATTGAGACGCAACGCAATCGCGCTCGTGACGTTATTGTATTATGTTACTTATTGGTTTTGCGCAAATGAGTACACGGCTCTAAGCTATCACGTGAAGTCTGCGAGCGACACCTGGCGGATTATCGCCGTAATAGGCAATCTTGGCGCCTGTGATCGCCAATTAAGATAACGAGATAAATATTGATCACCTTTAGACATACGATACGCCTTAATGGCTTATGCAGCAAGACCACACAGGGACCCAGTCTTTCGGACATACATTTTCAACACTGCACTCGTAGTAGGTATATATTTTCAAAACATTATATTATGCATTACTATTTTTCAAGACAGCGAGCCTAACTGTATATTTATGAGCATTCGGTCTAAAAAGGCCACATCACAAAACCAACCTACCAATATCTATTCAATTAAATCTAAAAAAGTTTGCAGGAAAAAAATTAAATTAATTTGTTACATTTCCGTAAGCGAAATCTGTGTAATGTAAAACGGTCATTCTCCAGATTTGTGCTAGAATCCTAATTAACACGTCGCTTTTTTTCTACTTACTTTTCAATGAATATCTTTACAAATATAGTAACATATTGATCATAGAAACTTAAATGTATATGCGTCACTTTATAATTATGAAAGGATAATTATTTAAAAAACAATCAACATTTATGTGACGTGTGAATTAGAAAAAGGACGTGTTAATTAGAACATTACACTTTTGGAGGGCGCGTGAATTATGAAAACGACGCGTTAATTATAATATTTTAGATTTTGCTTGACGCGTGAATTAGAAAAAAAAGTTACAAACTAACATTTCTCTCCATATTCGAGAAAATATTATTTACATAAGTATAAGTAGTGAGTTTTTATCGATAGATATCACTTATTCCATATATTTTATAACCAATTTCTAATTAACGTGGTCATTTTTGACGCGTGAATTAGACGCGTTATTTAGGTTTTCTTGAAAAATAAAAAATATCTTGTTTTTTGTACATGCAATATACTACAGAATGTAATATGTATTAAATAATGCGATTTTTAATGTATACTGTAATTCTCGGCGCAATAGAGTTACTAGTTGAATTTTAAAATGTGAACGTGTTAATTAGAAATTTTGTGAACCAAGCCGCGTGAATTAGAGACAATGGTTCATAGTCTCCTTCCAGAACACAACTGACACGCCCATTCCACACAGGACTCTAGACACGACTGTGGGCTAGACCGAAAGGCGATAGTGAGGTCCGTACCTACATTCAGAGTGCTCGTATGACAATGACTAGATGTGACGCGTCAATTAGGACAGGTTTCGAGACAAAGTGTTGATCGTTGATATCTTAGTCATATAGTACTTTATTCATTTGATATTTTTTGTACCATTAAAAGGTATTTTGTTTTGTTCAAAGAACTAGCTTTCGTTTGCGTTTCTTCATGCATATCGTAAGGAGAAATTAATATGTTAGTGAATCGGGTAGTGGGACGCGACGTGTGAATTAGGAGAATGACCCTTAACGTATTTTTTTCTACCCTTTGTGTTTAATATACGTACATGAAAATTCATGTACAGCTGAAAACGAATACAGTCTATGCTCAAAAAATATAATATATGAGAAAACTTATAGTTTAATATTTTTAAAGAGCGAAGACACGTAAAAATGCACGCCTGGAGAATGACCGAAAACGACTAATCCTGCAGGAAGACAGGAGACGCCGGGCGCGAGTCGCGAGCGTCACGTCATGCTGGATATTACCCGCCGCCGCCGCCGCCTCCGCCGCCGTATGCTTTACTTTTCTTGTTTTATTAAAAAGAGAGCTCGGCAGTTTGTATACAGGGTGGAAAAAGATTTTGGGTCAGTGAGGGCAGCTACCAGATCCCGTGTAGCTACGCGAAAATGGTCTTAGAAGACCTTCCCGCGATTTTCAATTAAAGAAGATTAGCGTTTTCAGATTTTGGAAAAAGTATACAGGGTGCGAGGAAATGGTCATTTTTGAGAAACTTTTTTTTTTATGCCAATCGATCCTGTTTCTGTTCAGGATCAAAAGCTTGTATGGGACCAAAAAAAAATTTTCGGCTAGAAAAGCCACAAATCGAGATTTTAAATTCTCATACAAATTGTATGAAAATTAAAAATTATTTTTTACCCTTATTTTTTTATACCTATCGATTCCATTCCTACCCAGTACCAATAGTTTCGTACGGGTCAACTTATGGCAATGTACAAAAAATCCAAAATTTCAAGAAAACCGTTTTCATACTTTTACTATGGAAAAAAAAGTGAAACCTTAATTACTTTATCTGTCACGATAATTAGTCGTCCTATGCTAAATGATAATAATAATACTGTATGAAATCATTAGCAACATTAATTAGGGTCACAGATAATGTAATTAATTTTCACTTTTTTCCCATAGTAAATGTATGAAAACAGTTTGTTTTTATTTTTGTTTTTTTTTTACGTTGCCGTAAGTTGACCCCTAGGAAACTATTGATACTGGATAGGAATGGAATCGATTGGCATAAAAAAATTAAGCGTGAAAAAATAATTTTAATTTTCATACAATTTGTATGGGAATTTTAAATCCCGATTTGCGGCTTTTCTAGCCGAAAATTTTTTTTTGGTCCCATACAAGCTTTTGATCCTGAACAGAAACAGGATCGATTGGCATCAAAAAAAAAGTTTCTCAAAAATGACCATTTCCTCGCACCCTGTATACTTTTTCCAAAATCTGAAAACGCTAATCTTCTTTAGTTGAAAATCGCGGGAAGGTCTTCTAAGACCATTTTCACGTAGCTACACGGGATCTGATAGCTGCCCTCACTGACCCAAAATCTTTTTCCACCCTGTATAATGCTCGTGCGCGAGGTACATTTTTATCATGCTGGAAATTGTGGAATATTTGTGATAAGTTACATGGAAATAGAGCAAACGAATTATTCTTAGTATTGTATTTTGATGTGCTGTCTACACAACATATTGTACTTAGTATAATGGTTTTAGATTTAGTTTCGTAGAAGTCCGTCTAGTTTTAGAAATCTTCATACTCTCCTGATTAGTGAAGTTTATATTTATTTACATCATTGTATACAGTTTAGAATAGATAAAGTAGAATAAAAACTATCTCAAACTAGATAACTCAGTGTGGGTCCCAAGATACAGGCTCAGCCTAGTTTGGAGCCCACTGGATAACGCTTGAAAATTGTAAACATGTGCTTACGTTTGAATAAATTATTTGTATTTGTACTTGTATAACTGGGTAATAACTGTGCCTAACGTAGGCTGGTTATACTTTAACTCAAATTTCATCTAAACGCAGTTTACGAATAGGTGTTGATGTCAATAGATGGCATTACTATGTTAGGTAAGTACTTATATTTTTTTTTATTATGTTGCTCGATAATATAAACTGTGTAAAGTACAGAGTGTACTCACACCCACTATTATACCTATACCTACTATCTACATGAATTAGGTACCTATACAATGTGATCTTATGCGGCGCTTACAAAATAAATAGTGAAAAAAAATTTTAGAAGGTATTTTTTTAAATATTTCTACTTAAAAAGTCAAATGCTTCTATTATTTCCTTCATGCAAAATGAAACCACCAGGTATACATTTACAAATGGTATTTAATCATGGATAATCACAATTAGAACACGTAACATAACACTATCAATACTATCATCTTAAACAGAGAAGTAAGAAGTAGAGTGATATAACATCGCACTGAGATCTTCAGGAATGATATCAGGGTGCGTAGCCAAGTTGCCAATCGCAAACGCTCAGTAGTTAGTCCTCACTATCACTCTGATGAGTGCGACAAAGACCATTGATTGCGTTACATTCACGACTGAGCGTTAAGGCCTGGCCACGACATTGGTCTGAGGTGACCGGCTTAGCGGAAAACCACGCGAGAGGGAGTTCCCTTAATATATTGGCATTTTGTTCCAACTTATGGATTCCGCCGGTCGCCTCAGACCAATGCCGTGGCCTCTAAAGAGTGGCATCCCGGCACCCTCCCGGTCCACCCGTACGTAGAGGCAGGTCGCTCAGATGCGGATGTGGAAGGTGGAGAGGAAGTCGGGCGCGCGCACGACGACGTGCTCGAAGTCCATGAAGGAGAGGCGCTGGTCGGCGTCCAGGTCCGCCTCGTCCAGCACGTTGGCCACCACGTCCTGGGAACACCAGCCAGGGGACGGGGTGGATAGTTGATTATTCGAATATATAATTATGGGCATTTTCATGAGCATTCAATGAGCGTGAGATTAAAAGACTTTAATTGCAGTAAGATTTGTAACACCAATTAAGAACGATATCTGTAGGAATTTTAACTTTATTAAAATAAACACCAACACCGAGTTTTTTTTTTAATTTAGTGCTTAAGTGACGTTACAAACCTGCCTGACATAATTTTTTTAATTTCACGCTAGTGACCCTAATAATGAAAAAGAACTTATTCGAATATTTTTAAAAATAACATAAAATTTTTAAATGTAGCAAAAAATACCTATTTTCATTTACATATTTCTGTCAGATAATTAAATGAGACATGTTATTCCTGAAGTAATTAATCATAATCAACAAAGGTTACTAGTACTAGAGACTATCACGTTATTCACGTAGCAGGTATATCCTAACTCCATTTGATTCATAGTTTTCTAAGACTTACTGTACAGTCACATTTGAGCAGAAATACGCTAAAACTCAATTCTGGATATGGCAAACAATCTTAAGCTTTTAAGGTAAACCTTTCGTTACCAAGTTTGCTTTCCGTACAGCGCCATCTCTCGGACCCTTTTACACATTATAAATATTAAATAAAACTGCGAATTGGACAAATGGGTACAATAATGTAATGGGTTGGCTTAAAGTAATGAGAATTTATTATAAATGCTTGGTTATACCTTCTTTCGGAGTCTTGAAATTCATTCGTGCTTTAAATATACGACTATTTAAATTACTTTGGAACTATCAATATTATCGACATAAATCTAACGTTTGAACAATATTTAAGAAATAATAAAAATAATGGCAATCAGCATTGGATTATCAATTTTATAGCATAGCCTTTAATAATAACAAAAGGCTCAATTTTATATTTTTTTAAGTTTTCTCATGAACTTGAACTACACTTTTTATTCTCGAAATTTCATAACTAATTTTATTTTATTCTTGAATCGAGTTCTCAGATATCACTACATACATTCAAAAGTATTTAAAAATTACTAAAAAGTTGTCGTTGCCTGAGACTTAATAACATGTGGAGGGTTGACAACATTTAGTCGATTTTCCACATTCGCCTTAATTTTCAACATTTTCGAGCAAGTATTCGAGTCGGAAGCCGTACCTGCAGCGCGCGCGCCGCCAGCTGGCCGCGCGTGAGCAGGCGCGCCGCCGCGAGCAGGTCGCCGCGCCCGATGTACATGTCGTCGTCCAAGTCGTAGATGCGGAACGCATACCTGCACACACACACACACATTTATACAGGGTGGAAAGGGACGATGTTCCATCCCGCTACCGACCGAGTCTACCAACCATTACGATGAACTTTCAGTATGGGACCAACATCGAAATATTTAAAAAAAAAATTAACCCCTCATACAAATTGAGCGATTATTTAGAGTTCAATAGTATGGAAAAGTCAATTTTCCATGTTCGCTTTCGATGTAGGTCCCATACTGAAAGTTCATCGTAATGGTTGGTAGACTCGGTCGGTAGCGGGATGGAACGTCGTCCCTTTCCACCCTGTATAAACAGCACTAGGCTTAGCGCATGATTGGTGCCACAGTCTGTCGCCGCGAGATAGACTTTCAGATCATAGAAGTAAATCCGCTAGTTCGCGCGACGAACTTAGTTTTACTTGATGTAGTTCTGTGTCTCCGATTCCCGTCTTGAACTATGTATAAAATACGTCAGCGCGTGAGTTCAAGTAGTTTACCTAAAGTAGTAGCTGTACCCACTTAAGCCTTGCACAATTACATTATCATATGAGGTACATTTCTTTTTTCCAATTTTTTTTGCAATATTTCTAGCAGTGGCACCTATACCTACATAATAATATCTACTCGTACCTTGTGAAATATGTTCCACTGGTGTAATGTAGCGCTTTACAATAATATCATCCATCAATTTAGAGAAAACCCTAAATGACTCTAAATGACTGATGTCTTAAATAGCTGCTAAATTATTTTTTTCTACTTTCCTTTATCCGTAGCGAATCCAATGTCTAGCCAGGTCCTGCCTACTGTGATTCCTAAAGGACATATTTATCATTGACAAATTATGAATGAAAAGCCGGTTTAGATTACACAGAAAATTCTTTATTTATTGTGTTATTATTTTTTTTTTAATCGGGTTGAATAGTAGCTCAAACTGAGTATTGCGGGCAGGACAGGGCTAAACCAAACAATATGTACCTAAAATTAACTGTAGTAACAGCAGCACGTTTCTGTCTATAACTTAAGCCCCAGGTAAAGGCATCTCTTGGAATTCCATGTTTTGGTATGCCGCCGACAACAGCAATGAATCATATTTAACGAAGCTACGCAATGGCTTCTCATACAAACCAGCGAAAGCCTAGTTTACAATAAAAATATCCGGTACCTCTTGTCAAAGACATACTGATATTACAGATCTCGCTTCAAGGAGCGGACATCTAATCCCGCAAACGAGGGTCCTGTGGCCGGCGGGGGCCGGGACATAAACAGCGCGTGATCTCTAAATTCTCTGTGAACATCTGTGCTTCGACTCGACAGGCGTCGCGCGTGACATGTGACGTCATGTCAACACACATTTCTACGTCGAGTTTTGGCGCTTTAATTTAAATAAAACGTGACTGGGTTTTGGGACCGATTCGTTGAGACTGTTTCTCGTTTTGGAACCCTTGACGGCCGTAACGCATCGGGATGTTTTTATAAATTGTTTCTTTTGTTTGTTCCTAGGGTCGCTTCCTGAATTCAGGTTTACTACCGCTAACATCGAAATTCGTAAATTTCGAGGATTTTTCTCTGTCACTCCAACGAAGGCGTCATTAGAGTGAGAAAGACAAATCCTCGAAATTTGCGGATTTTGAAGTTCGCGGTAGAGCAGCAAGCACCAGTAGCGAGTAGGCGCGAGCAAGCCGGACAAAAAGTAAGTCCACGTTAATAATGCGGCAGCTCATGGTGCGCCTACAGCATGCTTAGCCAAGTTGCCAATCGCTAACACTTAGTAACGTATCGTAGTTTTCACTCTCTGTCACTCTTTCATATTAGTGCGACAAAGACAGTTAGCTGCCTTTCGTTTACGATTGACGATTAAGCGTTAGCGATTGGCAACTTGTCTAAGCATCCAGGCCTCAGTTCGCGGCGAGTGCGCGCGCGCGGCACTGTGGCACGCACCAAGCCTTGATGTCGCGCGGCGCGGCCTCGCTGAAGACGGACATCATGTCGAGGAAGTCCTCGAAGGTGAGGTTCCCGGAGCCGTCGTGCGAGAACACCTCGCAGATGCGCCGCTTGAACGGGTTCTCCTGGAACAGAACAGGCGACCTCAATGTCAGAGAACAGACGGCCTCAGTGTCAGATTCTACTCAGTGGCTTTGAGTGGCCTAGTGACCCTTGTCCGATTCGATGCGAACTATTTTTAACTATCTTTGAACCGAACTAACGTGATTTGGTATAATAGTTGGGTATACCACCAGGTACAGTTAACGTTACCAGCACTTAATTTTCTTTATTTCCATATATGGACAGAGAGCTTCACATAGGGGCTACTTTACAAATAAGTATCAAAATGTTAGACTTTCTGGAAACCTTTAACTTTCAAATATGGTCGTGACGTGACTCGTGACACACCTGTCGAACTAAATAAGAAATACCCATTTAAGAAAAGTAATATCTGTTTGCGATTACTAAATATAAAGTTAAACAACAGAAACACACTCTAAAGAATTAATCAAAGAATACCTTGGTTTGTATCTGGTAATGAGAGGCGTATCTTGTAAGGTGTAATTAAATAAGTGTTTTAGACGAAACCTTTAACTTAATAACAGTATTTCGGTAACAAAGACTAATTAATGAAAAATCAGTAACAACCCCAGTCGTTTACGTCGAGTCAAACGCGAAACTTGTAAAGAACGAATATTATACTTTGTAATTAGCGCGCGGCGGGCGGCGGCGTCACGTGACCCACGTGCCGCCGTGATGGCCACCATAACGGCTATGGGACCCTCCCTCCGCGATACAACTACAACTTGACGGCCATTAATAGGCGCAGATAATACTAATGATCATTGAATTCAATATTCTATTCATTAAAACGTTTAATCTACACAGATACTTAAATTAAAGATTGAAGATAAAGGCGATCCGAAAGGTGCATTTATTCTATGAATATTGGAAACACTATTGGGAGGATAGGAATTTCTTCGCGGCACATTTACGATGACTAATTAAACAACTTGCTGTTATGGCATACCTAGTATACCTACGCTGAAATAGGTGGGTACTTTCACTCTATGGCTGCACACATTCTGCGGAAAACTTCCTTAGCGTGTTCAGTATTTTCACTAGTCGGTGACAGCGACATGTAGGTACCATGAAATCCAAAATGTAGAAAATGAAAAATTTTGGTAAGTAACAAAGAATTAATAAAATATCGGAACATGTAGGCACTCTTAAGATAAAAATCGATAGACACAACCAAGTGAGAAGAAAACTAGCCGGATTGCTTCAACGCTGTGAACTTGCTACACGTTGGGAATGGTCTATACGTACCTACTTACTTCAATAGGTAGTACTTAACGTAAGTAGTGAAGTAAAGAAGAAGAAGCAAGTAAAGTATAGAAGCCTACATAGAAGGTCTCACCCTGAGCTCCGGCAGCCTCTCGATCTGGTCGCCGGGCACGACGAGGGTGTGCGCCTGGTGCTCCGTCATGCTGCTGGGGATCAGCTCACCCTGAGCTCCGGCAGCCTCTCGATCTGGTCGCCGGGCACGACGAGGGTGTGGCCTGGTGCTCCGTCATGCTGCTGGGGATCAGCTCACCCTGAGCTCCGGCAGCCTCTCGATCTGGTCGCCGGGCACGACGAGGGTGTGCGCCTGGTGCTCCGTCATGCTGCTGGGGATCAGCTCACCCTGAGCTCCGGCAGCCTCTCGATCTGGTCGCCGGGCACGACGAGGGTGTGCGCCTGGTTCTCCGTCATGCTCTTGGGGATCAGCTCGGGGTTCACCTCCCGGAAACGCTTGAACACTCTGCAACAGTCATAGCTGATCACGAGCCTGTAACACTTTTGGATTGTTTGCTGAAGGAAAAGCTGAGACAGATATTTATAAAATAATTATTAAACTGTTGTGATATTCTTAAAGGTTTGTGACATTTATTTAATCCCACAATGTAGTACTTAACAGACGTGCTTACCATAGAAAAAATTAACTGCGAAAGAATGGTTGTCGCGGGAATTGAGGCCGCATTCTCTGGACTGCCGGTCCAACGTGCTTCCAAGTACACCAGACGACCTTCCGTCATCATCATCATCATCAGCCGATAGACGTCCACTGCTGGACATAGGCCTCCCCCAGAGAGTTCCACAAAGATCGGTCGTGAGCTGTCCGCATCCATTGGACACTCGCAACCTTTACCAGGTCGTCGCTCCATCTTGTGGGGGGCCTTCCCACGCTGCGCCGTCCAGTGCGTGGTCGCCACTCGAGAACACGCCGACCCCACCGGTCATCGGTCCTCCGAGCAATATGGCCAGCCCACTGCCACTTCAACCTGGCGATTCTTCGGGCTATGTCAGTCACTTTCGTTCTTCTGCGGATCTCGTCATTCCTGATGCGATCTCGCAGAGAAACCCCGAGCATTGCCCTCTCCATCGCTCGTTGAGTGACTCTGAGCCTCCTAATGAGTCCCATAGTGAACGACCACGTTTCAGATCCGTAAGTAATCACTGGCAACACACACTGGTCGAAGACTTTCGACTTGAGACACTGCGGTATATTGGACGAGAAGATATTGCGTAGTCTCCCGAACGCCGCCCAACCCAGTCTGATTCGACGATTGATCTCCTTCTCGAAGTTGGACTTACCCAGCTGGACTGTTTGTCCCAGGTATACATATTCATCAACAACTTCGAGTGTAGAGTTTCTAACTTTCACTGGAGTTGGTATCACATGGACGTTCGACATGAACTTCGTTTTGTCCATGTTCATCTTAAGACCAACATCTTCAGAGACTCTACTGAGATCATCGAGCATAGTACTTAAGTCCTCCATGGTCTCAGCCATGACCACTATATCGTCGGCAAACCGAAGGTGAGTGATGTACTCGCCATTGATGTTAATGCCAAATCCCCTCCAGTCCAGAACCTTGAAAACATCTTCCAGTGCAGCGGTGAACAATTTAGAAGAGATAACATCTCCTTGTCTTACTCCCCGCTGCAATGGAATTGGTTTCGAGTTCCGGTCCTGGAGGCGAACTGACATATTGGCGTTTTCGTACAGGCACTTCAACACTTCGATGTACCGGTAGTCTACTTGGCACCGCTGGAGAGACTGTAGTACAGCCCACGTCTCGATCGAATCAAAGGCCTTTTCGTAGTCCACAAACGCTAAGCAGAGGGGCAAGTTATACTCCTCGGTCTTCTGTATAACTTGACGGAGCGTGTGTATGTGGTCTACGGTGCTGAAGCCTTTTCTGAAACCGGCTTGTTCGGAAGGCTGGAAATCGTCGAGCCTGCGTGTGAGACGGTTTGTGATGACTCTCGAAAACAACTTATAGACATGGCTCAGAAGTGTGATGGGTCTGTAATTCTTCAACAGGGTGTTGTCACCCTTTTTGAATAACAACACCACCACACCTCTGTTCCATGCCTTTGGCGTTCCGACCTTCCGTCAATCACAGCGAATTCAGTCCATAGTATTGTGAAACAAGGAACGGTCTTTCATAGCTCATAGCTGCTTAGGCCAATACCACATCATTCATTACAATCACAACGAGAAAAATAATTGGCCTGACAATTAACTATATCCTTCGTACTACGCATTGTGTGTGAGAGGCTGTTTGTTCAGAATTTATACAAGGAAAATAGGAAAAATAAAACAGTAGGGAAACTGAAACAGTTTAAACATTTGCCTTGGGTGAATATGTTTTAATTACTCAACTCAACCTGCCTGCTTTCCTAATAAGAATAGTTACAATAGTGGTCAGGGTCAGGGTTATGAAGCCTCTCCATCTAATTGAGTTTCAATTAATAGGTGTTGCGGCACGCCCGGCTCCCTGCGAGCACATTTATGTAGGTGTATGTAAACACACGAGGAGCGCGGGTAATTCGCGCCACGTGTCGGCGAATGTTAATTACACCGCGAACGGTAATTAGGGATTCGTTTGTTACGAACTTGTGTTTCCGACTGTTGCTGCACGGTTTAGCTGACTCAATCATCGAAAAGTAAAATGTACATTTTGACTGTACAGTCATGATTGATTACCATCACGAAAAGTCACGTCGACACTTCCATATAAGTATGAAATACGGGTATGAATGAACACACCTTCGATTGAAGTTTTCGAGTAATGATTATAATTTTGGTTCGCCCTATAACCACGAGTAGGTGTTTCGCGGAGCGCCGCTATCCCTCGTGAGATAAAGCAAATAAATAGCCCGGTGGACTTGGCGGAGTGCTTTTACTTGGGTTCGTCTATCCTCGAGAGGCCTGAAGGCAGCGCCGTCAATCCCCCGACAACTTGTGCAAATACTGGTAACATAACAAACGTTCAAGTGCAAAAAAGTTTTTTATAACTGAGAGTCTACAGACGCTACTGCTTCGTTAGTTTCATAAAGTAGTTGGCCTAGCTAAATGCTTAGGTCTAATAAAAAAACGTTGACTTACCTTAGAATTTCTTTCCTCGTGAAGAATGTACAGTCCTGAATAAAATGCTTTTTAGTTAATTCGATTTTTGAGGAGAAAGATATTCTAGGTACAGTATAAATAAAATATAATAAATAGCAGAATACCTACATGCTTAATTAGCCATGCATGTAACTATGTAGGTGATATACGTTACGGACTAGTATGTATTGAGCAATTCTACTTTTCACTTACGATCAGGTGGAGTGGAGCCACTTTGTTGTGCCAACATAAAAAAAAAAAAAAAAATCTTTTCCATCGTATTTTTACGGAAATATCAGAGTTTGCCTTTTTGTCTCAATTAGCTTCAGTGCAATAGATACTGACGCTCATAGTGACAGTAATAGGAATTCGACGATTCCGAGAAAATACGAAGAGAAAGGATTATTATATTATTAAATGCACTATATACCTACTGTAATTTATTATATTATAGTTTTTGCGAATATTGGGCGCATATTAATATTTTAGGCGTTTTGATGCTTCGTGTTCGCCGTTCGGGTATATTTTAGAGGTTCTTGTATTTTTAGTTATTTTTTTATCTTTGTTTGTTTTCAGAATGGCTACCGTGAACCGAAGAAAAAAATACTAAATTAAATAAGAGGAAAGATTTTCAATCAAAAAGTTCGAGAAAATGCACACCACGCAGATACCTAATAGGTATTCTTTATTTATTTCACGTGTAAATATACTACTTTTGAAGTTATTTGGACACGATTAAAATGATTGACGAGTAATGATTAATAATTATCAATAAATTTATTTGGGATCATCCTAACTAAATGGAGTGTGACGTCAAATTGATGCCATTGGCATGAAAATTAAGGGCCCTGGAAATAGCATTTCTAACAAAGAATAAGATATAATGTAACTGGAGCCTGCACCTTACCGATTACAAGACTTATACCTTACTTTCATCTGCATGAAAATTGCATGTGTAGGATATATCGCACACTTAGATCAAAACTGTATCAACTCAAAAATCATGCATGTACTTATTTCAGGTAATGTTAGGTAAACTTTTGTTTTATTAAATAAAAAAACCGGCCAAGTGCGAGTCGGACTCGCGCGCGAAGGGTTCCGTACCATTATCAATTTATTATAAAAAAATACAGTTAAATCAACCTACCTCAAAAACTATAGTATAATTTAATCAAACCAAAAATCGTTGATAGATTTTATTAATGTGCAATTGTGCATAGCATATATATTTTTTTAGAATTTTATATCTCGTTGTTTAAAAAATAGACGGGGGGGGGGGGGGACACATTTTTCAGACTTTGAGAATTGATATCTCGAAAACGATTTGCTTAAATAAAAATAAGATTTATAAACCTTAATATCATTTTCAAAGACCTTTCTATTAATACCCCACACGCATATATACAACTAAAAAAAATTTTCATCCCTCAGTTACATGTATGGAGGGCCCCCACCCCAATGGATTTTTTACAATTTAGTATCATAATCCTGTTAATAAATTTCGTTACTGTAGCATTTATAGTTTCCGAGTAAATCGGCTGTGACGGACAGACGGACAGACGGTCAGACGGACATGATGAATCTATAAGGGTTCCGTTTTTGCCATTTTGGCTACGGAACCCAAAAAAATAATATTCGAGATCATCAAAGCTTATACCCAAAATTATAGGCAAAAAGTTCGCAGATCTCGATTATTTTGAGTTTGAGTTAATTATATGTCGGAGACATGCTTCAGTCGTCGCGGAGCTGTGCGACACGTCGAGTGTCGAACATTAGAATATTCTTATTTGCAATGTTTAAAATTAATTTGTTAAGAGTTCGATATCTAGAAAACGATAAGCAATGTTTTGCTTGGATTGGTCTTTGCTTGTTCCATGCAGGTAGACAATAACCGTCATATTGGGATCCACCCGCCTTTGAGCAGGTAGTTTATGATCAGACAGTATAAAAGGTCACTAGCGCAGTGTTTATGAGGCATTCTGATTCGCGTGTTAGACTTACAAAGTCATTCTTCCTGACGAAAGACTTTATTTCTTTGTGTTTTGATATTAGTGAAGCATGGACTCAAACTTAGAACTCTCCAGTCATTTTCTATGTTGTTTAATCATGTTTTAATTAATTATGATTCAAGTGTTACCTATTGTGATTATCTAAAATTGTAATTACCAATGATTTGAAAAGATTACAATATAACCCGCTGAGTTTCTTCCTTGTTCTTCTCAGACAGTGGTTTAACTCTTGCGAACCAGAGTAATAAAAAAACATAGTAAGTCACGTGTGTTGTGTTTCAATTATGAGTCCATGCCTACATGCCAGTATTGCCTACATGCGCAAATGCGTAGTTGCTTAAATACAGTATTCAGAGTACTGTTAGCGATGAATAGCTGGAAGGCAGATAGCTAAAATCCTACCCCTCGTAGCTCGGCTGTAGTTAGGGGGTATCCCGTCATATATATAATATCTAGGTGTGCGATATATCCTATACATGCAATTTTCATTATTGTACCTGATAGTCCTCCAGCTGTTGCTCTGTGAAGGTGACCACCTTGTTGCCCATCCTGCAGTCGCTGCCCGTGGTGCTACCAGCGTCGTGGTGCTACCAGCGTCGTGGTGCACCAGCGCCACTACAGTGCAGGACGCAGGACCAACAGGGAGCGGTATCTGCAGCGTTTATTGTACAATTGTGCACTGGTGACGCAGTACACTGCGAGTTAGTAGCGTCTAACAGTCAGACTGGTAGCCTAGCTGCTCTGCTTGTGTGACGGGTGGCGATACAGGGTACTCGTGACGAGTAGAGTCGTGTGCCAACAGGCAGTTGTTGTTTCACTAAAATTACCTGTCCCGATCACATAAGTTTTGACAATATTGTCTTCTGAGATCTCCCTGGTGGGGCCATGTGTCTATCATGCTCTCCCGGGTAATTATAGAGATATCCAGAAATTTATATTACTCTGCGAGTGATCCAGAATGGACCATTTGTCTGTCACAATCCCGTGTGGGTAATTTAATAGATAGACTTATATCCAAGAGAGAGAGAAGACAATATCGTCAAATACTATCACTCGGGTGATCGGAACAGGGTGCTTAGCCAAGTTGCCAATCGCTAGCGCTTCATCGTTAATCGCAGCTAACTGTCTTTGTCGCACTAATATGAAAGAGTGACAGAGAGGGAAAACTACGATGCGCTAGCAAGCGCTAGCGATTGGAAACTTGGCTAAGCACGCAGGTGATTTTCGTAGATGACGTGGCGGTGCGAGTGCTCGAGTACTTAGGCAGCGGGTATCAGTTGCCGCCTCGGGTCTGGTGTTCGCGTGGTGACGTCGCGGTCGCGATTAATGCAGCGGGCAGCCTGTTGCCGCCGCGGCCGGGGCTGCTACACTACTACAATCAGCGGCGACGATTAGGGCGCGCCCCGCATAGAGTACTGCAAAGGGCAGGGAAATTAACCTACTTATTATCGATGGTGAGAATAAAAACGATCACTACCGCTAAGGCCTACATTATGCTATGAATTTTACTACGGTATAGGTACTCGTATTATACAGTTCTGAATATGAATTAGTTCCATACGATGAAATATGCACAGGTTTCTACAGTGATCAAAATATATTATAAGTACCTACCTACTCGTACGCACCGCCAATATCGTTTCGTGACTACGACGAGTGCTCATTGAAGATATTCAATGTCACTATGACAGTGTTTATAGTTTAGTTATTTTTATTTCAGAAAGATCAGGTCGCTTATAAGCTTTCAAGCCAAATATTGTCGTGATGGAAAGGATGCATCGCGCATGTTACTCAATTATCTCCAGCGAAGTGCTCTCGTGCAGGCGGCGAGCTCGCAGCCTCCTGCAGCTACGACATCCGTGATCATCTTGTTGTTAATTATTTACAGGAAAGTAGACACACTATGTTTTATTGCACTATTTTTAATAGTTTTCATCAATTTCTTTCGAAATCAAAGATTGAAAGGAGTGCGTTTTGCTTTAGAGACTATTTATTTTTATATCTGTCAGTTTGTCAGCAGTGTCATAGATCGTAATACAGTCTGTCAAGTGTCAATTGAGTGACTAAAATAAATGTATAGTTTAAGATAATTCACTAAAAGTTGTTTAGAGGAAGTTAAATAACTTCATTGACCAGCTGTGAAGGTGAAAATATGCCGTATGTTTCTAATGTCTCAAAACTTCAAATGAAATGGAGACCCCTTGGTCTCCAACCGCGACTATACAAAGTGAACTATTTAGTAGCTGTTTGGACACTGCGACTGAACAGAATGAACGTGACACAATTCGTTAGTTCAGAAGATTATGGGCGGGTGTCTCTCATCACATGTGCATCTATGGGTGCAAGTGTAACTACGTGTAGGTAAGTAAATTTCAAACCTCAACCACTTGTTCGCGGAACTTTTATCTTCCATGTTCATTCATGTTTTACTCTTTAATCACATTTGCTTAAACTTACCTCAGAAAATGTCTACCTAGATCTAAACGCAGTTTTTGCATACGCAAAGTACAGTATGCCAAATAACTAACCCATTTCATCATTCATAAACGACTTCTAATTTAGCAAGCCGCCAAGTAGGTATTATTTGTCTCTCTCGGTCTCATTAATATGTCTATAAGACCAAAAGGGACAAGCAACATTTTGTCAACTTGTTAAGTTAGGAGACGTTTATGAAATTATGAATAAGGAGGTAATAGTAGAGCAGCGGCCCTCCGCAATCTTCGAAATCTGCAAATTTCGAGGATTTGTCCCTGTCACTCCAATGACGCCTTCGTTGTAGTGACTCTAGAGTCTAGACTCAAAATTCCTTGTAGTTGTTGTCAGATTTGTAGAGACAAATCTTCAAAATGTAGGAATTTTAAGGCTCGCGGTGGTTGAGCAGGCTGAACCGCGGGAAGCCTCTGTGCTCGCGTGCTCTGTGTCGACGAGGCCCCATTAGCCGCCGCCGCCGCCGCCGCCGCGTCACTAGTGGCAATATTTATCGCCCATCAAACATCGACTCCCGGCGAGGACGCTCCTCTGGCTTCAGCTCGTTACCGGTCACACCTTCGACATTTCTCAAACTGCCCTGAGCTTTTAGTTATGCTATGCATTTAATTTAATTTTATGAAATACCTACATGTATTTTACAGCACAAAACCAATGCACTCATGTGTTAACTACAGACAAGAAGATATTGAAACATACACACAAAATTAAAATGTCAAAATATTATTTAGGATAAAAAATAACTAAAATTGAGATTATATGCTCGGAATTTCATATAAATACTCCGTTAATAATAACAACACGAGTATAACTAACCTAAATAAAATATACTCTGAAGTCGGTCAGCCATGAAGAGTCAACAAAAAATGTGGTTTACCATTTTTGGACTCTATTCAGTGGTAGACCACATTTTTTGTTGACTCTACATAGATTAGCAGTTGGTTATATCCACATTTTTACCAGTTAGCATTTTTTTATATGACTACGGCAGTTCATCAGCTTTCCAATACTTAATATAGGTACCTAATTAGAACTCTAGTTTCGTGAAATAAGTTGTAATTGTTCAACCATAGTTTCGAGCGGAGTTAGCTCCAGGTTTGAATTTTCCGAAACCATTTAGTTGGTAGCCCGACACACGAATTATTCTCTGCCTCGTTTACAGGCTACTTAGTTAATTAAAACGAAATTGCAAAGCCATTTTGTTTTAGTAGTAGCTGCATTTAATAGTTTTCAAACATTTATCTTTGCTTTACCGATAACCAACTTTTTGTCAGAACATATAAAGCCGCTTTTCCTTCTGTGTCGATGTTATAGAAATGTATTTTAGAATTTCACTAATGTTGCATAGGCACATATACTATGTATTGCCTGTAGTTTGTAGAGCATTTGCATTGACATGTGGTGTTTAATATGGCTCACAGAGCAGTCGAATGTATTTGTTTCTACTTGCTGATATTTATTTTGCGGTTTGAATACGTGCATTATGAAATTACAATTTGTAGTACAGCGATACCGTCGGAATGGTCCAAAATGGGGCGGCCGCGGCCCGACAAGCCGATATGTCTTCTCTTGTCCGGCTGCCCCGACTCATTTCAGTTTCCTCGTAACAATGAGAAAAATGGCAGCTTGTCTTCGCGACGCGACACGGCTGTAAATCAGCAGTTCTCGCCTCACTGGAGCTCAATACGGTGTCTCGGGTCGAAAGAGAAAGAGTTAGTTATTATGTCAAACTATCAATAGCACCAATATGTAGTTACTTCGGTTTAATAGCACACTAGTGACATGCATGTGAGCTCTCAGATTAAAGGATACACACTGCTTACTGGGAGATATACTTGTATATATTCGAGGATTGCATTGTCCTCTCACCACTATATTCAGTTTTATGTCAGCCTCCGTAGCCTAGTTGGTAGTGACCCTGCCTACGAAGCTGGAGGTTCTGGGTTCAAATCCCGGCGAGGGCATTATTTGTGTATTTATTTATCACAAATATTTGTTCCTTGGTCGTGGCTGTCTATGTATTTAAGTATCTATATGTATCTATGTATTATATGTATATATCGTCGCCTACCCACAACATAAGCCTTAATTGAGCTTACCGTGGGACTAGGTCGATTTGTGTAAGATGTCCAAAGATATTTATGTTAATACAGTGTTGACAGTGGAACGGTTTGTTGTGGTCACTGATCCTGCAAGATCGTATTGGGCAATATAACTATTGAATCTGTTTGAACACAAATAATACATACCTACATTAAACAATGCTGTCAAAGGTTATCCTCGTCAGTGTTATCACTGTCATTGTTTTTGTTTTAAGAATAATTTCAATTGGTCTGATTTAAACAGAAAGATGATGTCGCTTATGTCCTTTTAAAATAACGATGACATGTTGGGTGTTGATGCAATTTCGCGTCGAGTCGCGGTCGCGGCGCGTGTTACAGTTAGTCAATTATCTCCGGTGAAAGTGATCTCGTTGTAATGCGACTGTTATTTCGGCAGCCTCCAGCACAGCTCCGACAGCCGTGATCGTCTAGTGGTTAGGACCCTACGTTGTGGCCGTAGTAACCCAGGTTCGAATCCTGGTCACGGCAGTGATCTGTCACTGTCACGGTGGAGCTATTCTTTTGATCAGTTTTTACAAGGTTTTACGTTTGAATTCGTAAATAAGAGATTTTTTTCTGAAACTAAATTGCGAAAACTCTCAAGGGCGTTTTTGGAAATGGGGTGGATCTAGCTCATTGTACTCTACCACGTCAAATTTCTTTATTGAAATCGCATTGAATTACGAAATTTGATTCTCTTATTATTACCTTACGTAAAATCGATAATATCATCACAGTGGACACATTACTGCGATCGCCAATCCGCTTGCCCAGCGTGGCGATTATGGGCATTTACTTCCTAATGCATCTATACGCATAGTTAATAGGAAAGGCCTACGTCCAGCAGTAGACTGAGATGAGCTGATGATGTGTATGTGTGCCTAAGTTTAGAAAAAACAGCAATTAAAAGAAAAAAAACTTGTATAAACGCCTTTTTCATATATAGTTCCCACAGCCTAGAGCTGGAGATTGAAGATTATTTAATAGTCTATGTGGTTGCTATTCTGATAACTGGGCATTTTTGCGAGAAGAGATCCAAAAACTTATTTTTCTGAAACAGGTAAATTTTATGTTTTTCCTGCTCAGAATCACGAGCTCTTTCGATCCTACTAGAAGAAAAAAAGTGTCCCAAATTGTTATTTCTATTACGTAACCGTTTTTCAAACACTTTGTACAGCGGTTACAAAGTGGAGAGCATGTAAAATGTATGAAAAATGTGGGACCATTTTTTTCTAGTACTTTTTTTCTCTTAGATTGAAAGAACTCGTTATTCTGAGTATGAAAAACATTAAATTTACCTACCTTAAAAAAAATTTTTTTTGGATCTCTTCTCGCGAAAATGCCCAACTAGTCGTTTTGCTACCATACATTGTAGTCGTTTCACTATTTAGTCCTTTTAAGATCTAGTTATTTTGCTTTTAGGGCATTTTAAGATCTATACCTTCTGCGAAGTGGTCGTTTTGCGAACAAGTCATTTTGATAGTTAGCCGTTCTGATATTCAGACTTTATGCTTTGTGATCGTTTTACTAGAAAGTCATTACGAGATACAGGCGTTTTGCAGATGTGGTCGTTTTGCGATCTAGTCTTTATGTGGTTCTGGTCGTTTTGAGAAACCAGTCGTTTTGATACCGACCCATAACTCCTAAATAAACATTCAGTTGCTCAACTTGCGTTTCAATAGTCCATCGACATAATTTGGTATGTCTTGTTGGAAACACGACCGATTAAGATAGGTAGACGCCTGAAATTCAATCTAAGTTGCGTCTAGTTACAGCAGAGCTAACGCTAACCACCCGCCCGGGGGTGGGGGGTGAAGGGGGGAGAGAGGAGGATACCGTTTACACGTGGTTGTTATTGTCTCGTCCTGTATCCTGCAGCTAATGATGCGCGGCCATTGCGCTATTGGCAGTCGAGTTCGTGGGCAACTCTAGCCACAAGCCACAACTAACTATAAAGCGCTATGACATCTTGTTTACGCGACTACAAACTACTTCAAATCTGTGTATAGTGTGCTTCTTTGTTTGCCTGATAAATAAAATAAGATGTTAGTATTATCTGAGCTGAAATCGGAAAATTTAAATAATGGACTGACATTTATATTGATAATTTCATTACAAAAACAAAGGTCTTACAGTAAAGTTTACTCTATTAAATTCGTTATTGTTCAATTAATTTAGCACAAACACTTACCCTATCAACACACCGCTCATGTTTTGATTTCAACTTTCGAAACTAACATTTATATTTACACTAAAGCGGTTCTTAATAGTAAACACATACATTCATTACTTAGACTGACATATGGAGCGGGCAACACGCGAAATGCATTTTAAAACATCAGTATGAATAATAAAATGTTGATAGTTAGTATAGTAGTGTAGTATAGTAGTTCGATTTAGTCCAACGAAGTGGTTGCTCCAGTTTGCCCAGGCGGTGGTGAGTTTGGCTACGGTGGATGGAACATGAGTAGTCAGCTACGCCCAGCCGCCGCAGCCCGCCACACACTCGCGCTCGCTGGCGAAGTTGTTCTCGCCGACCGGCAGCGAGCAGCGCGACGGGTCGCTCCACCAGTGCCACACGACGCAGCGCTGCCGCCCCAGTGGCACACGCAGTCAGCCCGGGCGGTGGCTACGCCCAGCCGCCGCAGCCCGCCACACACTCGCGCTCGCTGGCGAAGTTGTTCTCGCCGACCGGCAGCGAGCAGCGCGACGGGTCGCTCCACCAGTGCCACACGACGCAGCGCTGCCGCCCCAGTGGCACACGCAGTCAGCCCGGGCGGTGGCTACGCCCAGCCGCCGCAGCCCGCCACACACTCGCGCTCGCTGGCGAAGTTGTTCTCGCCGACCGGCAGCGAGCAGCGCGACGGGTCGCTCCACCAGTGCCACACGACGCAGCGCTGCCGCCCCAGTGGCACACGCAGTCAGCCCGGGCGGTGGCTACGCCCAGCCGCCGCAGCCCGCCACACACTCGCGCTCGCTGGCGAAGTTGTTCTCGCCGACCGGCAGCGAGCAGCGCGACGGGTCGCTCCACCAGTGCCACACGACGCAGCGCTGCGCGCCCCAATCGAACACGTATCTACAATTAAAACATTATATTCTAAATTAAAAAGTAATTCAATAAATAAAAAATAAATATTCTAATGTAACATTTTCTTTAATCCTTCCACTATTAAATGAAATGAAATTAAAAAAAGTCTTCCCGACTTATGACCAGAGATCGGATTTTTATGCGACATCTCATACTAAATGTCATCAAAATGACGTAAGTCACTAAGAATGTCGCAAATCCATCCGATCTCTGCTTATAACTGCTAACTGACGTGGCGGTTATAGTCATTGGCAATACGCATGAGTTATAGAGACGCCTATGTCCAGCAGTGAACTGCAATATGCTGATGATGTGACGATGAAACAAAAAGGAATAAATCCAAAATATATAACAATAGCAAGAAAATACGTACTTATAAAAGTTATATACCAGATTCTTGACAATACGGTACCTATTATTTCGTTTAACATGACCCCTAGCATAGTGAATAGTGAATCTATGTGCTTTCGAAACTCATAAGTTATGATTGTTATGAAACAAGAGTAAAGTACCTATGAAATATTCTGTACACGTAAACATCACATAAAGTGAGATATTCTGTAGACATTGTGTGTTATTAGTTATTACCTGACTACGTGGTCGGATTCTCGCTGCCAAGTCCCGTATTCCAAATGGCAGTGCTTATTTTTCTTAGGAAACTGCCGACACTGGGATTCCGTCACTTAAAAAGATAATTAATTTAATTTTCTCATCAACTCCTATTCATCATTCACACTGTTTGTGAATCTTATCTCAGTATAACAATAACAACGTCAATTGTGACGTCAATGTTATAATTGTTCAGTATCTAAGTATCATGAAGAAATTTATTTACTATAAACAGAAATATTAATTAGTAAACGTTAAGAATCTGTCCTCTATTATGTTGTCTGTTGGTGTACAACGGACATTAACCCCCTTATTCCTAAATGGCTCCTACTTTACAAGCGACTAAGTATCGTTTGTATTTTACAGGCATATCGATAAGACCGTAAGGGACAAACAATACTTAGCGGCTTGCTAAGTAAGGAGACATTTAATCAAGTGTGAAGTACCTCTGGCGTGGAGCGCGGGCATCACGATGCCGAACACTCCTAGCAGCAAGATAGCGCGCAGCACCTTTGACATGGCGCGAGTGTGGAGCGGCACTCGCGGCGCGGCGCGGGCGGGGGCACCGCCGGCCGCGGCGGACGTCGCATCACTACATTATTATGTGCCATAATCATTATTTTGACTACATGCGGTGATTCAAGTATGTACTCGACAATTATCTTCCATATTTGAAACGTTATTGTTCTGCATAGTACCTAATACATACGGTGTTCGTAACTACTACTTGCTTATTATTTTCAAGGTATCAGGTCGCCATAAGATATAATATTGAATTCGGAACGGCCATCGTGCTTAAAAATAACTGAACACACTATAACACAATAACAATAGAGGTATGCTCACATGTTTGACCTATACAAAAGACTGATTTTAAAGACTTTGTTATCCATGTATTCGTGAAGACGATTTTCTGGGAGTACAGATTTTCAGTTGAATTTAAACTCAATTCTGAGTCCGCGGTCCCCCGAGGCCTACTGCCGTCGGTGAAAACCAAGTTATAGCTACACAAACGAAATTTTGAGGTGACGACGGTCTAATTTCAATTAATACTGATGACAGTTACGGTGCCAGTTACCGGCGATTATTCATTTGTTTCGCCAAGATAAATCCATCCCTTGTCTCAACTTTTAGTAAGTAGGTACTTCTCAAAACAATCTGTTCTTTAATCCTTTGTGCTGTCCGAGTTTTCACCTCTGATGGCTCTGATAGTTTATAGACGAGGCCGAAATATTGTGTTATCGACGTATAAAGTAACTACCTACTTTAATTTCACAACAGATGCTTAAGTTATGTTACATTTTGAAAAAAAAATAACCAAGGGGAAATACTACGTATACTAGGATGTTGACACCAATCACTGAAAACCGCAGACACCCAATGGGTAGCAACTTCACCTATGGGCTCAACTCTGAAATCGCGATATAAAAATCGACATCTCATAGACATTGGTGATTTTAAATTTTTTTACTGGGGAATTATTTTTTAGTTTACGATTAGGTACAGGACTGCTCCCACAGTAACAGTGGCTCGGTATGACTTACACATACCTATGGATTGTCTGAAGTTTTAAGTGGCTGGTGAAACACCCTGTAGAAACAAAGTGTACCTAGGAATCGCTTAAGTCCTAAAGTAAGCAACATCGATTTGTTTTGTTTTTATTGTAGCAACTTTGTTATCTGCAAGCTACAGTCATAACTACGGTGACATTGCTAATAAAACAAATATAAGATAAGATTTTCGATCATTTTGTATGTTGCTGGCTGCTTCTATATGACTCATATTTACTCGTAGGTACATGACTTCTCGAGGAACCCACTCGGCGGCTGCACTCGGCTGCAGCTCTAATTGCACTTGCTGCAACTTGGATTGAGTTTCCGTCGTGCGTTTACTTGCTACTTTATCTTAATTATTCAATTTCGACGGCGGCTTCACTGCTAATGGTTCTTGTAATTTGACTTTAAATTGATTTACATTACGTAAAATACGAGTACTTATCCACTGATTACATTTCGAAGAGCGCTTATTGTTTGATAAATGATTCAGTTTTAAAACCAATAACAGTTTAGTCTATTGAACCTATTATGCTGTGAAATGGATTAATTAACTAAATGATATATCAATAATTTATAAAACCAACTTCGTAGGTAACTAATATTTATGTTAACTATTATATTGTATAAATAAAATGTATTCCAGAAAGTTTCTTAATTAAAATCCTACCTACTCGTATCTATGTTAATTGGTTTTTATTCAGTGATACACTAAAAATGCTTTTAACAAATTACAATAATAGCAGCTGATACAAACTTATTTAAATGTAAAGTAGAATGTAGCCAATATAATATGTAGATGTTTATCTACACTCAGAGTGTTATCTTATAACTAAGTACCTATTTATATTTATTAGGTATTTTTGCTAATAGACAATATTTTTGTACTAAATAGATACCATAAATAGCAAAGTGCCATGCAAGTAGGTAGGTATATGTTGCATTAAAAATGCAAATCGCCAAAAAATGCACTCCGCCGTGACAGTGTAATCACTGCCGTGACCAGGATTCGAACCTGGGTTACTACGGCCACAACGTAGGGTCCTAACCACTAGACGATCACGGCTGTCGGAGCTGTGCCGGACCTCGCGAAAACCACAATCGCCTTCCAGTGACTTTCACCGGAGATAATCGCAGCGTGTGGCAAAAAACAACAGCAAACACGTATAATCAGCAGCTTATTATTGAAAGTGATAACAACTGTTACACAATAATCAAGGTTGTCTTGTATTATTATCATCAGTGTTGCTTGGCTGCAGATTGACCAACGGCGTATGAAATTTAAAACATTCCCAATGTGTGCGAACTACGCTTAGATGAGGTACATACATATAGAGATACAGTACACTAAGGTTCTCCTGTAATTTGAATGTAGGCACCGTCATGCAATTTTTATAATTTTTATATCTTTCTCGCTGACCATTAATTTATTAAAGATTGATGATGGATGGGCAGCAGCGTCATTAATAGCCATCATAATGGACACGTTACTGTGATTGCCAACCCGCTTGTCCAGCGTGGCGAATGTAGGCATTATCTCTCAATAGTACGGTCAAATCGTACATAATTTTACCCTAAACTCGCAAATCAAGTAGTATCGCTGCATTTTTGGTATGTTGTTTAGACACCATAGGACAGTATAAAACCATATTTTGCAAGCAAAAAAAAGTTGTGCTAGCTGGGTATTACGTGAAAAACTGCGAAATTTACGGCCATTTTTTAGTTTCTGATTTTCATTTAAAAAACCTTACGATTTTTGATATCATATGTAAATAAACGTGTAAAGACTAATAAATTTCCAACAAGTTGAGCTAACATGCATTACCGTAGGTCTTATAGTTTCGGAGATTCGAGACTTTATAAAGTACCCCTTTTTGGAAACTAGATAAAATTTTGTGTTTTGCTAACGTTTTCGACTTAATATCGGCTCAACTAATTATGCTACGAAAAACATGCAATAATGACCTTATAGCGCACTTAATATTCTTTAATTTAAGGGTAAAATTAGGTCAGTGAACTTTGTAGTTGAAAGTATAAACCCGAAATTCCAAAGGCAGGAGGCCCGCTATCTAAGTTTTTCATACAAATCGCAAGTCGAGTTGCAAAGCTGCAATTTTGGTATATTATAAAGGCCTTATAGATATATACGAAAATGCATATAAAAAGAAAAACAAAAAAATAATTTGGGCATAGGACGTAAAAAACGGAAAAAAATTCGCATTTGTTTTAGTTTTTGACGTTTAACTAAAAATTTATTATCTTTTTGATACTGATTGCTATAAAACTAAGAAAGAACATTAAATTTAAAAGGATTTGAGCTACGTTGCATCACCGTAAGTTATATATATTTTGAGATACGACATTTCATAAAGTGCCCTTTTATCAAAACATAAACAAATTTTAGGTTACGTTAAAGCTATTCACTAAATATTGGCAAAACGTTCGCGCTAAGAATAAAAAGTAATTGTAGATAATAACTACATTAAATTTGGAACAAAATGAGCCGATAACAATTACTGTTAGTCTTATAGTTGGGGGTATAAGAGGCTTCAAAACATGCATTTATTTTCTTAACTTAATGAAGGGCACATTTTGAAATGTCTTATCTTTAAATCTATATAATTAAGGGTAATGCAAGGTAGCTCAAATCGTTTCAAATTTAATATTCTTTCATAGTTTTATAGCAATTAGTATCAAAAAGTTATAGTTTTTTAGTTAAACGTCAAAAACTAAAAAAAGTCCGATTTTTTTTCAGTTTTTTACGTCCTATACCTAAATCCTTTTTTTTCTTTTCTTGTAATATGCATTTTCGTACATCCCTATAGAGCTTATATAATATACAAAAATTGCAGCTTTGCAACACGACTTGCCATTTGTATGAAAAATTTAGATAGCGGACCTCCTGCTTTTTGAATTTCGCGTTTTTAGTTTCAATTACAAAGTTTACTGACCCGATTTTACACTTAAATGAAAGAATATTAATTGCGCTATAAGATAATTATTTCATGTTTTTCGTAGCATAATTAGGTAAGGCGATATTAAACCAAAAACGTTAGCAAAACTCAACATATTATCTAGTTTACAAAACAGGGTACTATTTGAAGTCTCGAATCTCTGAAACTATAAAACCTACGGTAATGCATGTTATCTCATCTTGTTACAAATTCATTCATCTTTAAACGTTACCTGATACATATTGTCAAAAAACGTAAGGCTTTTTTTATAAAAATTAGAAACCAAAAATAGACAGTAAATTTCACAGTTTTTCACGTATAACGCAGCTAGCACAACTTTTTTTTGCTTGCAAAATGTGGTTTTATACTGCCCTATGGTGTCTAAATAACATACCAAAAATGCAGCTTTACTACATGTTTCGCGAGTTTAATGTACGATTTGACCGTACTACAATGCGTTCATACAGTGCAGTGAGCAGGGGACTATAGTGGGCTGATGATAATGTAATGTATGCGATTATTTTCTAATTTGAAATTGACTTAATCTTTGTCCAGTTATATTCAAAACCTCTCGAGTACCACAATTTAATATTATGCAAAAAAACTACTTATCCCTGTGATTCTTTAGGCTCGAAAAATCCGCATTTACAGCCGGGGTGTTACCCACACCTCACCTAAGTGTTACATAAATAACTGCGAACTGTTAACGTCGTACCATTCTAATTTCTTAATGGACCGCGCCCCTCCGGTAGCTGAGCTCGCCTGTCCTCGGGAATTAATAGGGATTACCGAGAAACTGATGATGTCAAATAGTAAGGAAATAACTGTTATTTGAAATTGTGAATCTTTAGACCTGTCTATATAGTAAATCAAATCATCAGCCACTCTCAGTCCACTGGTGGACGTAGGCCTCTCCTATTAACTATGCGTACTATGGACGCCTTAGGAGGTACAAGTCCATAATCGCCACGCTGGGCAAGCGGATTGGCGATCGCAGTTAGTGTGTCCACTATGATGACGCTGCTGCCCGTCATCAATCATCTATCAACGAATGGCCAGTGACACTTCAATCCCTTAGTCGATGTTTACGACACTCCACGGGAAGCGTTGGTTTGGTGACAAATGTGTTCAATCTTATTGCCGCCATCACACGGCCATTAGCACGTAGGTAGCCAGATACTTAGTAAAAGTATGTAGTTGTATTTAGACTGACTCGTTAAGAATTCTTGTTTAAAATTTGGTAGCAATAAATCCCCACAAACTTAAACACTTACCAGGCGATAAATTACTGGAATCACTTCATTTATTTGACTACGTATACTTATCCCTAAGTGCCCAACTTCGAAATAGCTTAAGCGCCGTAGCTACAGGAACTCAACTCCTCGAAGCGAGTTATTTCCAAACTTCCTGCGCTGAAATTCCAGACCCATTCGTCAAATCAAAGCCCTTATCACTATTTCATTCTTCACTGATTTTCAACTTTCAACGGCCTGGAATGCAGATTCGTGATAAGCAGTAACAATTCACCTCTGTAAGGTTCTCAATATTTCCACCCTCATTCTGATATATTCCTTCGGTCTAGTCTAAATAAGTTTCTGTATGTTTGTTTTAAATCAAGGTCATCATTTACAGCATATGTGCGAGAGACTGCCATTATATTTCACAACTTCATTCTTTGCGATTTAAGGTTTACATATTGTAGTAGCGCCCCACGCATCAGCCTTGCACGGTGTTTAAAGGTTTTTTTTTTTTTTTTTTTTTTTTATGTTAGCAACACTAAAAACCTTCCCACTATCTTTCACCCCCTCTATCGGGGTTCCATAGTCGGCTCACTGACTGCCTCGTTCGAATCATTCAACGTTTCCGTGCTCAAGCCTTCGCACGTCAAGCAACACGCCGAATTTTCTTCAACGCCGAGTTATCTTCAACGCCGAGTTTTTACAACGCAGAGTTTCTGCAACGCTGATACGTTACTGCTAATAGGGCAGATACTGTCATGCTTAAAGTCTTCAACGTCGAGTTTTCTGCAACGCAGAATAATTACAAAGCTGATACGTTACTGCTAACAGGGCAGATACTGTCATGCTTAAAGTCTTCAACGTCGAGTTTTCTGCAACGCAGAATAATTACAAAGCTGATACGTTACTGCTAACAGGGCAGATACTGTCATGCTTAAAGTCTTCAACGTCGAGTTTTCTGCAACGCAGAATATTTACAACGCTGATACGTTACTGCTAACAGGGCAGATACTGTCATGCTTAAAGGGTAACAAGTAGCCCAAAGGTACTGTTACGCCAAGCTAGCTAACAATAGCTAACGCCGAATATATGCAACGCCGAGTTTTCTTCAACGCCGAGTTTTCTTCAACGTCGAGTTTCTGCAACGCCGAGTTTCTGCAACGCCGACTTTCTGCAACGCAGAATATTTACAACGCTGATACGTTACTGCTAACAGGGCAGATACTGTCATGCATAAAGGGTAACAAGTAGCCCAAAGGTAATGTTACGCCAAGCTAGCTAACAATAGCTAACGCCGAATATATGCAACGCCGAGTTTTCTTCAACGTCGAGGTTTCTTCAACGTCGAGTTTCTAACAACGCCGAGTTTCTGCAACGCCGAGTTTCTGCAACGCAGAATATTTACAACGCAGAGTTTCTGCCATGCTGATACGTTACTGCTAACAGGGCAGATACTGTCATGCTTAAAGGGTAACCAGTAACCATACAAAGGTACTGTTACGCCAAGCTAGCTAACAATAGCTGACGCTGAATTTCTACAACGCAAGGCCGAGTTTCTGCAACGCAGAGTTTTCTGCAATGCTGATACGTTACTGCCAAACCGGGCAGATACTGTCATGCTACTCATGTTTTAAGACCAAACCAGTAACCATACAAAGGTACTGTTACACCAAGCTAGCTAACAATAGCTGACGCTGAATTTCTACAACGCAGAGTTTTCTACAACGCAAGGCCCAGTTTCGGCAACGCAGAGTTTCTGCAACACTGATGCGTTACTGCCAAATCGGGCAGATACAGTCCGAATATGTAGCTACCGCTGAATTTCAGCAAGGTCTAGTTTCTACAACACTGATGAAATGAAATGAAAAATGTCTATTTGATGCTAAAAATAGAAACAAAAGGAAAACTTAATCGTACGCGTAGTGCCAATTTGGGCTGTTACTGTCACGTTTAAAGGGTAACCATACAAAGGTACTGTTACGCCAAACTAGCAAACAATTTAGCTATGTACGCCTGTATCTCCAATTTTGGGATCATCACACGAGCACCATCAGCACAGCCCAGCCCAGATTCTGTACGCACGACATCTTTTCAACCTGGCACGTCAACCGGTCATCGGCACCAGAATGTACCCACTGAATGCACACCGTTCTCGCTCGAGGAAATAAAATTGGACGAGGAAATCGTCAATTGACTGGACAAACTAGCTGAAGAAGGTCATATATGGCCAATTGCCACCTTCTAGTCATACCCCTTCTAAAACCTATAAGCGACGCATGTCTTGTTCTATGCGAATCTCATTTTATACAGACAAAAACGAGAAGGAATTTTGGCATTTCTGCAATAAATGCAAATTTAAAGGATAAGTTACTGTAAATAATGCAGAGCGAGACAAATTTTTGTTCGGCAAAAACGTGTCTAATAAGCTAAAGCGTAGACCGTTAATACATTTAAAAGAAAGATACACATTAACTGTATAATTTATTTAATAAAGAAAATTTCATCATGAAGAATAGACACCGCCGTCAGAGAGGTCATGTAAACTACAACACTCTGCATGGGAACTCGACATATCCCTCGCCGGATGCAGGGCGCCATCGTGCCGCAGCGCTGCCCGCGCCGGCGCCGTCGCCCGCCGCCAGCTACAGCACCTGCTACCGCAGGGGCCGCGAGCGCGTGCGCACGCCTCGCATATACGAGCAGAAACAATAACGCACGAGGTACAATACACGGGACGTCTGCTGCACTCCTCTCGCTCCTGGTCAGAAATCAGGGTCCTGGTCAACTAGTGATCCCGTTATTTTATCATGGAGGGTCAAGAGATATCTATTTTATCATTATCACCTCCTATTTCTACCTAATAATCTAAATATGAACAAGAAAAACTTGATTACAAAATGTCTATTAATAAACTGTTAACAATTTCATTGCGGACGAGTGCTACGCGCTACGCTCATAGCCGATCCCGTGATTTTTTCCACTTTGTAGCAAAAATTGACCTCCCACAGAGAACTCCCCTCGAGAGTTCCCCGCGCTCAAAGTGTTAAATCAACGCCATTACACCAACAAATTCCTTGCTGGATCTTCTGTTACACGTATTTAATACTTACTAAAATATGTTAACAGGTGTGACATTGTACCCTTACTGTTAATAACATTGATATATTAAATTTAAAATGTATGAATTTATTTGTAAAAACCACCACATTTTCAAATGGAAGATTACCACACAGCTTCAAAATTAATAAAAAATAATTGTTACATGTGTCTCCAATAGACTTATAAGATGCGTATTATTTAATACCCATTTACGAACCACACAGAAAATATTATCTCCAATTTATGTTTGATATTTTATATGTATTTAATTGTTTAGCGATGGTTTATTCATGATCACCTTACGTATTTACAAGGATTCTAAAACTAGTTTATGAATACCTTGGATGCAAAGAGTTATTTATGTCTTGTTATTTATATTCAATTCGAAACATATTATATGCAATTAAGACTACCGTCCCGTCGTCAGAAGTTAATAAAGTACAAATTACGGAATATCGCAAAATTAATTAGTTTTCGTACCTCTGGTGGTGGACATAACTAAAATTTAATCCCTTCAGGTTAAAATCAGTTTCAAGCAATAATAATTATTTTCTAATGCTTCCACTACTGGCTTTCAACGTTGGTGTTATTGGAAAGATATGGAACTAAGATGTCACATTAATAATTTGAAATTAAACGTAGCACGTGTTTGGCTTAAAAATGTTTTTGCCCACAATATATACAATTGTGAAATTATGCTTTTTGCTTCATACATAAACACTAAGAAAAATATACACGCTGATCAATTATCTCGTAGATAATTTAGCGACTGGATGGGAGTTAGGAAATTATGCCTATAAACAAATAAAACAAATACTTGTTGAACCGGAAGTAGATTTATTTGCAAGCCGATTAAAAACAAAATGCCTCAAATACGCTTTTACAATAAAAATATAATAATAAAATAACGCTTTTCCAGCAGAAACTTAAAACTTTTTATGCATTTCCTTCATTCGCTTTAATTAACAGACTTCATTTTAAAAATGCATTGGCCAACACAACCCTGGCTTCCATTCTTTGAAAAGTTATTAGTTTCAGAATCAATACAACTCCATCCAAATATTTGATTCAGGTGCCAAATATGGAACTATTAATAATTATAGATATGCGCTGTCATTATTGGAAAAAAACAGATTCTAGCGAGATGCTAAATTTTTTGACACGTAATTAATAATTATAGATATGCGCTGTCATTATTGGAAAAAACAGATTCTAGCGAGATGCTAAGCTTTTTGACACGCAAATGGCCTAATGAAGATCTAGAAACACTTATTTTATTGGCCCTGGCTATCGCACACTGCGTACAAATCTTTATATTGATCCGAACACAAAATATTGACACACACACACAGAAGTACGAGTACAACTACTTCCGAAATTTATAATAAAAATTCTCGGCGGAATTGTACACAACCGATATTAACTTCCATTTTTTAACGAGAAAC
>JALPQI010002282.1:0-100593 GCA_025490895.1 Thaumatotibia leucotreta
TAACGTATCGATTGGCGACTTTGGATTTAAATCTGCGTCGACTCGAGTTGACCTCGTTGTTGACAGACGGTTTCTAGCACAAGATTTTTTAAGCTGGTAACTTATTTACCGCACGGTTACGCGCCATTTTTGTATTGTATACAATCAAATCAATACCTAATTTATACAGTTTATTATACGTTCTTGTATTAAATGTATACCAATATTACCAATGTTCAATAAATGTTTCATATTAGTATAAAACTGTATTTTCCTGTATTAAGCTGGTACATTGTAATAAGGTGATAAAGCTGTTACATCACAGCTTTGTAGTCGACTGTACCACATCTCATACTCGAAGTACCACGTAGGTAGGAAACCATTTAGGATGACATGAAGTTCAATGAATATCTAGGCTACCTTTTTCGCTAAATTACCTGTTATTTTGAATAAATCTTAACATTATCTATCCGTTGTATCCTTTTCAATAAGTTAGTTTAGCTAATTTGATTGCTAACTAAGTACATATTTGGCAACAACAGTACATGAGTACAGTCATCAATTGGTTTGTCTTGTTACACTGCCATCCTTTATATGCGTTCTATACCGATGCCTATACATATTTGTGACGCCACTACGATTTTTAATCAATATTAAATACGTGGTTGAAATGTACTCAAACACTTTTTAAGAAATATTGAGGTTTATCCTACTATTTGAAAATGGTTTCATTCATCTGAGGTTTAGTGATCATACCAACCGGAATAATCACAACCTCTATGACTAGGCATTAATGCCGCGGCCACGACATTGGTCTAAGGCGACCGGCTTAGCGGAAAACCGTACACCCTCTCGTGTACCCATACCGGCATCCCGCTCCAACTCATGGATTCGCTCGCCGCTGGTCGGCTTAGACCAATGGCGTGGCCGGGCCTTAACCCTTCGGGTGGCAGGACCGTTACGTCAAAAAGCTGTCAGGTGGCGGCGCCATTTTGCGCGAAAATAGTCAAGTGCCAGGGGGTCCGACGGGTGGTCAACGAGAAATTGGCGGGAGTTACAAATTTAACGATTATTGTGTGTTATTGTATGAAGCTTATATAAAAAACGCACAGCGTTATAATAAGTATGAAATAGGCTATTAATTCCGTTAACAAACATATATTTTTGGTAAAAGTGTAATTTGCTAGTCCTCGTTGAACGTAGGCCGAGCAAACATTTTCCCGATTTTTGTGTAGAAGACACTAGTAATATAAAATACGGCATTGATTTGAGAAAAAAAATAGGTTTATTTGTAGCAAAATACATGTACAAACAAGAAAAGAAAGTAAAATGATACCCTTGCATAAAGCTTTTACACATTACAAGCACGTAAATGTTACGTCGAAAATTATTTTCGTACAACATCAGTCAAACACAGAGTAAACTTTGAAAAGTTTTGTAATCATATATTGATTATTAGTTTCAAATTTTGTATTTATTTTGCATAGTGCCTCATGGAAAATGTGTTCACTTCGGCGTCTGAAGGAAAACTAATGGTTTTGTAAATAAAATTTGTCGATTAATACGACACTCAAAAACTGAGGTAGAAAGATGACTCGTAGATTGTTTCAAAATAAGTATATATTTTCAACATGTGTTTGATTTGCAATGTACAGGATTAAAAACTATATTCAATAACATCCCAAAAATGTATAAATACGATACCTTAGCATTAAAACTTTTAATACTAAATCGCTTCAAAAATACACAAAAATTGTCAAAATGATTACTTTTCACCAGGACTATATTAGTGTGGATACGACTTCTGATTTGTTCTAATATAATTATGACTACTTAGATTCAAACAAATCTATGATGAGCTCTCCATGTACATTATTCAATAGAAATAATATTTCAAAGTATATTTCAATATATTTTCTTCGGTTACGGCGAGGATTACACATGAAATAAAACTATGAAAATCGGATAAACTCGCGTATATTAACTTACTTTAACTTCATTCCGACGTTTCGAAAACTTTACCTACAGGGTTCGTGGTCTGAGGATGACGTCGGAATGAAGTTAAAGTTAGTTAATATACGTGAGTTTATCCGTTTTTCATAGTTTTATTTCATAAATAAATGTCATTGGAAAATCTTACACAAAACGACCTAGTCCCATGGTAAGGTAAATTACCTGATGCTTGTGTTGTGGGACTTAGCGACGACAATATACTCTGTTCAACAATTCGTGGAAGTTGGAAAGGGCCCCAAATTTACTAAAATGTGTTAGTTTTTAGTAAAACGTCCCACTTTGTCGCTTACCATAAAGACGAGGTTTCTTTGTATCTTCAATATCTTCATATGAATAAACTGACAAAGCGGCTTTATGGCAAACGACAAAGTGGGACGTTTCACTAAACTCACTCACAAATGTAGGTGCTGAGTGGTCTGCCCTTACAAAATTTGAAAATGCCGCCTTTTATTACCAAAATGGAATGTTGGACCTGTTATATCCTCGACCACCACGTACATCTGAGACTCTTCCTCTCGCTCCTGCATATCTTAAATTTATAACTACAGCATAGCAAATAAACATAGATGTGAAAAATAGTCATTTATAATAATAGTGTCTGAACGAGTGCCTGAAACCGACACGAGTAGGGAAGATGACCTACATTTCGACACTAACATTATACCATTCTACAACGCATTATAAGAAAATTACTAATGTAATTAATTTCCGCACTAGTGCGGAAAAGTCACAGTCTGTACATGTACAAGTATTTAGCCAACCAAATTAACCGAAATAAGTATTAAATCCAAAAACCGAAGTCTTATCCATACTATTCTATCTTCATTTGAAATGAAACAAAATGGCCACGGTCGCGACCTTGAAACATGGGTCCCGGTATATCAACGACGACATTTTTTAATGAAATATGATCGAGTTTTTAAATAAATGATTATATATTTAAGTTACCAAATAGTTAACCCAGCTATTTATATCTAATTTGGGGCTAGTAGTGTTACATATACATTAATAAATGCCCGATTTCTCTAAAACAAACCTGTTCATAACCCAAATCTTTGTAATAAACTATGAAATAAATATGTTAAAATGTAATAAATGGAAGATTAAACGATTGTAAATTGCTTATCACTTAGTTAAGCATATTATATTTAAATCGCATAACATTTTTTATAGAAATAACCGGTTAAAATCATAATTTACCGGGTATCAAATATTTGACGAATGCACTGCTATCAAATGCTTTTAAACTGAGGAATATCTGCTAATATTTATATTAAATACACTTAATTTTAAATATAGACAGATTTTTTATGTCTTCAGTGATATATTTTTAGAAATAACGCAACTTAAATGTGCGCACAAACTTTAAATTTTCACGCCAAATACGCAATAACGAATCGGCCGGGAGCCGGCCGCTCGGCACTTGGGGATTTTTCAGATCGGCCGAGAGTCGACCGCTCGGCACTCGGGGACTTTTTAAATCGGCCGGGAGTCGACCGCTCAGCACTCCAGTGTTTAACACTTTTTGATCTTTTTAACCTTTTGACAGGTATTGACGGCTATACAGGGTGGTCCAAACCTTGACGTCAAAAAAATTTTTTTTAGATTCCTCACGTCATGGGCTATCAGAAGAATTAGCCGATTTTTTTGTAGTTTTTGAGTTATCAATTTTTGAATTTATTTGACCGACTACTCCGAAAAATCCTCATCATTAAGTATCACTTTTTTTTGCTTTTACGAAGGCTTAAGGTCTAGGGCAGGCTTTAGAATACCAAAAATCCTTGGGATATGTTTTATTTTTTTATTTACTTACATTAATGCTATTTTGATGCGTTTTTAACGTAAAATTTTGAATTTGGTATTTTTTTATCCTACTTGTATCAAAGTGAGAACGCAATTTTTTTTGTCAGTAAATGCTTTATTTGTAGTAATACTTTTACAAAAAGAAACTAGTTAAAAACCCCATTCGTTTTTTTTATTAATAAATTTCTTCACTCCAGAATTTCACAAAGAAAAAAAAACGAAAATTACAAAATATCGACTAATGATGGGGTATATTCTGATAGCCCATGACGTGAGTAAGCTAAAAAAATTTTTTTCACGTCACGGTTTGGACCACCCTGTATAGGTACTCGACAACGGAAAGTTGTGCTATGGGCTCCAGCCGCCAACCTCAATAATTTATACTGCTATTGGTCCCACATTGGCGTTACTAAATGTTATAATTCATCAATATGACCTCAGAAGTAAATAACCCTCTAAAACTTGAACGGTGAATAAAAAATCACTCTGTATAACATTGCCCGTTACAGTTTGTTTTGTAACGTTAAACAGGGTGATTTGTGTATCATCGAGCAGGAGCGAATATTTCTAGGGACGCCGCTGAACTCATACCTACTTAGGATTAATTTTCTTTTTTGTGAAAGTTGCTCGAAGTGACCGTTCCTAGCAGTTCACTCGTGCTCCATGACCCAAAAGTCACCCTGGATCAGGGATCGGAACCGGTTTTTTAAAAACCCTCCAAATAGCTAATTATTTTAAAATGTTTTACCCTTTTTATGTAATTATTAACATCGTATTTTTGTATTACTCCATTGACAAAAAAAATATACCGAAGAACGAAAAAGAACGGAATACAAACCGTTCTTTTGTATGGAGAAAAAACAGTTATCCGATCCCTGCCCTGGGTAACAGGAATAACATCGAATGTGGGAGCACCATAGTATGGACTTACGCGGGACTACGTGAGGTCCAACTTCGATCGATTAGATGCGATCGGGTAAGGACGGTGATACAAGTTTTATCTCAAGGCTTCTAAAAGGTTTTGATAACGTCCAAAATACTGGACATGTGGTCTCTAACCCGCTTATCATTATTATTAATATTTCCCTTTTCCCACAGTACTCCGGTCCATCAAACTTACGTCCCAATACTAGATTAGCCCGGCCTAGCTCGAACATGAAAATGATACACTCTGGTCCATTTGCCATGTCAGTTAGCATTTATAATAAAATTCCGAAACACATACAAGCAGAAACGAATATTCAAAAATTTAAATCACGGTTAAAAGAACATTTGATCTGCAAACCATACTATACCATCCTAGAATTTCTAAGCTAGAAATATATTGTCCATTTTAATTAGTAAGTTGATAAACTATTGTCTATCAACATTAATGTTTGTTATTTAGATTAGTTGATGGTTTCTCTTTTCATACTTAGTTAATAATTAAAGTAAGTTGTTATACCCTCTCAGGGTTCATGTTGATACTGTACTTAGGTTTTAGCTATAGATAAGCACCAAATGTACCTACACATGAAACGCAATAAAACATTTGAATTTGAAAATTTGAATTTATCCATCATCATCAGAATCAACTGGACTCAAAGACTCTTACAGTGCGTTGATTGTGATGATGATGGATAAATTCAAATTTTCAAATTCAAATGTTTTATTGCGTTTCATGTGTAGGTACATTTGGTGCTTATCTATAGCTAAAATCTTGCGGGTTAACCTTTTCACCGCCACAGTCGGCCATAGTCGACAACGGAAAATCGTGCCTACGACGCCAATGACGGCACTGGCCGACAGCTACGCCAATGCAGTTCATTCATTACGCAAATTATGAAATTAAGTCATCCCTGATTTAGACCATTTTAGAGTAGTTTTGTGAAAATATATTGTTTTATTTACTTTTTTGCATCACAGGTGTGACGAAAAACATTGTGTGTATAGTTGAACTTTTTTGAGCTGACACCGTTCTCTTAAAATTCCAGTAGCCTTGGGTTGTAAACCACAAAGGAAGATAACAAGCACTCAGTAAAAGCAGAATATAACTGCCTTAGAAAGTTAGTATAGATTATCGACTCTATTCTTTGCACAATAGACAACAAAATATACAAACTAAATAATGGCACGCGACTAATGCTCCTGGCGGCACGCCTTTTATCTCTAAATACAGAATGTGGGAAGTGTTATTTTTAGGTCAACGCATTATTATTGTTAAGATAAGGGTACAGAGCCGATAATCTAGTGAACATTTACGGTACCATATTGTCCTTATTCTACTCAGCAAATTTTTTTCGACTACCTGGCCGTTATAAAATGTAGAAAAAGTTATGAGCGCCATTATTTAGTTTTTTATTTTGTAGTCTATTGTCCAAATAATAGAGTCGATATTGTCGATAATCTATACTAACTTTCTACGGCGGTTATATTCTGCTTTTACTGAGCGCTTGTTATATTACTTTGTGGTTTACAACCCAAGGCTACTGGAATTTTAAGAGAACGAGCTCAGCTCAAAATTGTTCAAGTATACCACGGGCGGTACAAGAATTATGAACTCGTGTGAAGTAAAGCCCGCGCCTTCGGCTTGGGCTTTACTTTCACACTCGTTCGCAAATTCTTACTTACCGCCCTAAATACACAATGTACTATTTCAAACTTGATGAAATTGTCACCTGTGTTACGGGACAAAATCGTGTCGATCGAAAAATCAACCTGTATTGATTTTTTATTCACCGTGCAAGGCAAACTTTACGAGGTTAATTCTGTGGTCATATTGATGAACTTTTACTATGAACCTACATCCGATTCGAGAAAAAATCTGATGTCCAATGTCCATACACACCCTGACTACCCTGAGATATTAGTAGCGTAAATGTTTGGAACATCAGATTTTGTCCTTAAATCGGAATTAGGTCTTATAGTAAAAATTCAGCAATATGACCTCAGAATTAAGCCACTAAAAATTGGCCGGTGAATAAAAAAAAAAAAATCTGCCTGTATAAATCGTACAAAGGTACAAGCTAATTCCGTTCTTATGCTGCGGCCACGAAATTGGTCTAAGGCGACCGGCTTAGCGGAAAACCATACGTGCGAGAGGGAGTACCCATATCGGCATCCCGCTCCACCTGATAGATTCGCTCGCCGCCGGTCGCCTTAGACCAATGTCATGGCCGGGCCTTTAATGGTAGGAGACAACTTGTGTAGTACTTTAGGTACTAAAACGCTCGAAATTGTTCATGTATGTACAGCTTTATGGTAGGTACAGTACAGTCACCCAAGTAATCGGTAAATTATATTAGGAAATAGATAAATTAAAATAACAACTATTATTTTAATGGCTTATATTTAAAAATATCCTTAAATACACTAGATACAATAACACGAATTGGTAAAACCATCTCACCAAGTTGTTTTACGGAGTAGTAGTTGTTAGTCTGTACGGAAAGTGAAGCTCATATACCACGTGCCTTCTCTTTCCGAACGAACTCTATTTGAAGGGTCCACGGAAAGAACACGTCTAGTCAATTCAAATGACAGAAGGATAAACCACCTTACTTTTAACAGAATAAGGTGTGAATTTGCCATGATTTTTTTAAGCACTGGACATTTTTTTTCCGTGTACCCTTCATTTATAGTCTCTGGTGTCCAACTCCGTAACAAAAACCTACACGAAATATTTTTATTCTATGGCTGGGCAACCCTTAGCGGACCCTAAGTAGCAGAAATGTGCGTCATTGTTCGCAATAATATGGACATGACTCCGAAGTTGATTAAATGAAGAATTCAACTAATATTATTTGAAATTTGATTTCGAACTTTTAAGGTGACTATTTACAAAGGTTTTCATAGTTACCTATGTCAAGACAAAAGGGTTTTAATCGCGTAAACTTACGTTTTATTACATCCTGACGTTTCGGTTACACCTGTGGGCGCAGGCAGACTCAGACGCGATTAAGACCCATTTGTCTTTAAAATATGAGTGATAATCGTGAAAGTTTAAATCAAATAGGTAATTTTTTGAAATTGATTAAATGATTAATTATTCAATCAACTTTGGTGTCATATCCATATTATAGCGAACAATGACGCACATTTGTCCGATTTAGTAGAGAAACCCTACCAGAATTAGAGTTATGTATCAATCTGTGGTGTAAAAATTTAACTATCAAAAATGCTTTAATACATCATCCTCATCAACAGTCTCGGATTGGTGCCACTGATGATCCAAAAACTAAATTGTCAAATTTCATTGATTTACATATTTAACTGATACATTAACGACACATGTGACACTAAAAAGAACCAACTTTCCGGAATTAGAAGTATATGTTCATCGATGGTCCACTTCCAAACTTCAGCGCTTTACATCTTTCTTATTACAATATATAACACTACTATAGCCAATAAATCGGCACCCAGCTTGGGATCAAAGGTGTGATCAGAAGAGTCCAGAAACTTACAAAGAAGATAATAGTCTCTTTTCATCAATAGAAATATGTCCATCGATGGCCCACTGACTTGTCACCAGAGCCCGGAAAATACATAGCAAAACAAAAGACTGTTGCAATCAAACTAGGGTGAGATACATTTTTTTATCGATATCGAGTAAGTTTATATTTCAACTATGTCCGTTTCAAACCGTTTTAAGATACAAATAATAATTATCTATGTGAGGGTGTAGCCCTCGGGGTTTCCGAGACGGGAGCGAGAAGGAAACAGGAAGTAGGGCAGCCAGTAGGATATTTATTTATTCAAAAATAAAGGCACCTGTAATAGATACAAGTACAGTCAGCTAAACTGATATTGAGTTGGAATATATATAAATGTAAAACTATAAAGTATGAAACTTACAATATTGTGCCTTTGGGAAAGAACGACTGGAACTTATATAATGGATATTTATAAGTATAAAACACATTCACTGGATATTAAAACTACATAACAAAGCACTGACTCGTGCTGCACTTAGATTCTTGATTAAATTGACAAATATTTAGTAATAAATCGATCTGTGTCTTCTGATGGACTGAGGATGAATGATCAGGGAAATGAATGAATAATGGGAATTTGTAATTTTAAATTTGGAATAAAGGATCTAAAACGGCCAGAACCTAACATGGAAGGGGCAATGTGCGTTCCGATTCACTGATCGTCACAATCTACAGAGATAGAACTTAGATTTTATCGCTGTCATACTCAATTTTCATTGACAATAATGACATGCAACGTCTTAAGGAGTATTAATTTTCTGAAGTTTCAATGAGGTTTACCTCCTACCCGACTACGGCCAACCCAAAAGGGAAGCGTTATTACTGAATATGAAATATAAGTAACATTGATAATATAGTTTATGTTGCATTTTAGATGAAATAACACATAATGAAACAAACCCTTAACTTACTACTTCTTTGCGTTTCGCTTGAATGATTATAAAATAGTGTATCTAAACATATCGCTATGATTTTTAGACACGACTTACTCGATACCTATCGATAAAAAAATGTTTCTCACCCTAGTTGGATTGCGACAGTCGCTTGTTTTGCTTTGGATTTTCCGGGCACACATAGCTTTTCTTATACAGATAACATATACACTATAGGAAGAACCTCCTCCTAGAGGTCTCAAGCAGGTGTCTCCTGCCCGCGATGGTCCATTCATAGTCCCCTCGCTTGGAGTCGAAGGTGCCGCAGGGATATGAGCCGAGTGACCCTGGCGGCTCTAGAAACTTCCAGACAGCATTATAGGAAGAACCTCCTCCTAGAGGTCTCGAGCAGATGTCTCCTGCCCGCGATGGTCCACTCGTAGTCCCTTCGCTTGGAGTCGAAGGTGCCGCAGGGATATGAGCCGAGTGACCCTGGCAGCTCTAGAAACTTCCAGACAGCATTATAGGAAGAACCTCCTCCTAGAGGTCTCAAGCAGATGTCTCCTGCCCGCGATGGTCCACTCGTAGTCCCCTCGCTTGGAGTCGAAGGTGCCGCAGGGATATGAGACGAGTGACCCTGGCAGCTCTAGAAACTTCCAGACAGCATTATAAGAAGAACCTCCTCCTAGAGGTCTCGAGCAGATGTCTCCTGCCCGCGATGGTCCACTCGTAGTCCCTTCGCTTGGAGTCGAAGGTGCCGCAGGGATATGAGACGAGTGACCCTGGCAGCTCTAGAAACTTCCAGACAGCATTATAGGAAGAACCTCCTCCTAGAGGTCTCGAGCAGATGTCTCCTGCCCGCGATGGTCCACTCGTAGTCCCTTCGCTTGGAGTCGAAGGTGCCGCAGGGATATGAGCCGAGTGACCCTGGCAGCTCTAGACACTTCCAGACAGCATTATAGGAAGAACCTCCTCCTAGAGGTCTCGAGCAGATGTCTCCTGCCCGCGATGGTCCACTCGTAGTCCCCTCGCTTGGAGTCGAAGGTGCCGCAGGGATATGAGCCGAGTGACCCTGGCAGCTCTAGACACTTCCAGACAGCATTATAGGAAGAACCTCCTCCGAGAGGTCTCGAGCAGGTGTCTCCTGCCCGCGATGGTCCACTCGTAGTCCCCTCGCTTGGAGTCGAAGGTGCTGCAGGGATATGAGACGAGTGACCCTGGCGGCTCTAGAAACTTCCAGACAGCATTATAGGAAGAACCTCCTCCTAGAGGTCTCGAGCAGATGTCTCCTGCCCGCGATGGTCCACTCGTAGTCCCCTCGCTTGGAGTCGAAGGTGCCGCAGGGATATGAGCCGAGTGACCCTGGCAGCTCTAGACACTTCCAGACAGCATTATAGGAAGAACCTCCTCCTAGAGGTCTCGAGCAGGTGTCTCCTGCCCGCGATGGTCCACTCGTAGTCCCCTCGCTTGGAGTCGAAGGTGCTGCAGGGATATGAGACGAGTGACCCTGGCGGCTCTAGAAACTTCCAGACAGCATTATAGGAAGAACCTCCTCCTAGAGGTCTCGAGCAGATGTCTCCTGCCCGCGATGGTCCACTCGTAGTCCCCTCGCTTGGAGTCGAAGGTGCCCTGCTGCAGCGATATGAGCCGGAGCGTGAACCGCGGCCCGAGCTCACAGAGCCGCGCCCGCTTGCCGTCCTTCGTGAATTCGTATCTGGAATGGTTTAGTTTATTTATTTACTTGTTTCACAATGCCTGAATAAATATATATCCGTCATATAAAATGATCACATGAATAAAATAAATAAATCACTAATTTTCCTCCAGGTAAGTATCACATCGTCAACCTGTGTTAGTCCATTGCTGGACGTATGTCTCTCCTATTAACTATGCGTATAAACGCATAGTTATTAAGAGGTAAATACCCATAATCGCCACGCTGGGCAAGTGGATTAGCGATCGCAGTAATGTGTCCACTATGATGACGCTGCTGCCCATCATCAATCTTTTATCAAATAGAGGTCAGTGACACTTCAATCCCTTAGTCGACTTTTACGACACCCGCAGGAGGAGTTGAGGTGGTGACAAAAGTATTCTTACTGCCGTCACCATACGGCTACCGTCCGTCCTATCCGTCATATAAAATGATCATTAATTTTCCATCAGGCATAATTTTATTAAACCTAAGAACAAAACGTGTAAGTTTCATTTGCTAATAGTAATATCATAACAAATATACAAATGCATATAGCACCACGATTTTGATACGAAATAAATTTTTTCGGCTATTATTTTTCCAGCATTTAAGTCAACACTTGTCTTCAACTAATATGTGACTGATTATCAGAGATCGGACAAATGTGCGTCATCGTTCGCAATAATATGGACATGACTCCAAAGTTGATTGAATGAATAATTTCTTTAAATTGGATTTCAAGTCTTTAAGGTTAATGTTTATAAAGGTTTTCATGTTACCAGTGTCAAATAGGTAATTTTCTGAAAATGAATAATTATTCAATCAAATTTGGAGTCATGTCCATATTATTGCTAACAATGACGCACATTCGTCCGATCTCTGCTGATTATTGAGCTATTCCTTTTTAATTAGCCATTACTTTCGAACAGGTCGGACATCTGAGGCAGCTGTGGCAGCTTTTGGTAGTGATGCCCGCGCGGTGTTCATACTAATGATGATCAAAAAAATACAACCTCACTTGCCTATGAATTATTATGGGATCCGATGTATAAAATTGTCCTAGTTTTATGGGAATTTAATATTAAATAGCTATCGAATCAGCAAGACGTTGATAGAAAAAATATTTTGCTGCTAACACTGAAAAAATGATTGCTCGAAAGACTATTTTGTATCGGAATCATAGAGTGAAATTAAACTTTTGACCAGTACTGCAGTGTTATTCACTAAGGAAACCGCCTTGCTGTCAGCGCTGTGTCAGCGCTGCGGCAGCGTCGAGCCTAAAAATGGTATTCACTAATGTACTTTAAACGACACTAGTGCTCGGCGACGAATGCGGCGTGAGCTGGAACTACACTGCGTCGAGAACAGCGACGAACTCGCCCACAACCTCGCTCACAGCCTCGATTCCTAATGTCAAATAAAACAGCTATGATTTTAGACAAGGCTGTCTCGATGTCGAGCTCGTTGACGAACGCAGCGTCGAATGTGTAAATAAGAGAATAGCATAGCTGTATAATTGCTTTCGACAAAAAATGTGGCAATAAAATCGAAAAGTGGTAAACCAAAATTGGTGACTGTACCTGTGGTGACGGAAGAAGATGTAGTCCCGCTGGTTGTGGAAGGTGACAGCCCGGCGGCCTCGGAACTGCGGCTCGTGATGGAAGATGGCGCCGAGCATGCGCCCGATCGTCAGGCCCAGCCGGGTGCTGAAGTTGTTTAGGATCACCTGGAACACCAAGACTGATGAACTGAGGACCTTGGCCAACTTTATGAAACCATGGATCATATACCAATAGAACAGACAGATGTGGAATTAAGAAGAATTTTTTTTACTTGTCGTTTATAATGTTTCAATTAAAATTACGTACACAAAATTATAATCATACACCTTTTCATTGAGTTCACTACTCAATTATAATGCACTCATTATACAACGCTGTAGGCAACTATAATGAATTTGACCAATCGCGTGCCAGTAAAAAGACATCAACAAGCTGCCACCTGAGGATCTGTACTTCGTTTGGGCGTATTTATTTCATTATTTAGATTTGTTTACTATTATTATTGACTCGTAGAAAAAGTACACAATACCCGTAGTGTTTGATATAATCAAGCTTATCAATCTCGTACTTTACTTATTCCTCTCAGCAAGCTTCGTGGCCTAAACACGGTACTCGACTGAATAACTCTGTATTATAACACGATTGCGTAAAATACTATTCATCATCAGCCTATAAGAGTCCACTGCTGGATGTAGGCCTCTCCAATTAACTATGCGTATAAACGCATTAGGAGGAAAATACCCATACTCGCCACGCTGGGCAAGCGGATTGGCGATCGCAGTAATGTGTCCACTGTGATGACGCTGCTGCCCAACATCCATTTTTTATCAAATAATGGTCAGTGACACTTCAATCCCTTGGTCGACTCTTACGACACCCCAAGAGGAGTTTTTTGTTTTTTTTTTTTTTTTTTTTAATTTATTTACCATAGAAAATACAAAATACCTATAAATAAAGTGTTCGCCAAACTGTATACAGTTTGTTGGCGCTGCGCTCCAGACTAAAGTACAATAACAATAGTACTCAGGTGTCATAGTATACCTACCGACAACACCTGCTGCGTCCGATAATAAACCCCATTATGTCACAGTGAGTCAATATACTCGTATATTCTCGCACGGCAACAGAACGGTAAAAAGTTGCATATTTAGTTCCAACTACGGACCATTACAGGACACAACATGGCAAGTAGCATTTAATTACATAAGCAATAATTGTTAGGTTTAGATGCATCATTATATCGACGACAACAACGTACAAGGTGCAGAGTGCGGAGTGAGTTGAGGTGGTGACAAATGTATTCTTACTGCCGTCACCACACGGCTGATACTATTAATTGGAATCAATTCCATTATGTTGGCACTAAGTTCAGTTCCATTGTTAAACTGAATTATTGGCCGATGTGTCCCAGAATAAATAAGAGGAAATGTGTGCCTAATAGGTACTCGACAATCTGGGTCCTTTTTTCTTTGTTCGAAGCTAATAGCGATTATGAATAATGAATGTTTGTAACGTGCATGTGTCCGCTCTGCCTGACACCGAGACTGATTTCGGTCAACGCTGCGTGTACTTAGCGGCGTGACACCCCCTGGCCTACTGCTGCGAACTCCTTCTAGTGGGCGGTCCATCAGGTAGATACATCAACAGGAACCCATTGGGTTTCAGATTTTGACTACCAACCTCAGGCCGATGAGTAGTGATCTCCTTAACCTTAAATTCCTTCCTCAGCTCCGGAATGATCTTTTAACTCAACAGTCTGAAATGGGCAGTTTGTCCATCAGGTAGATGGATCAACAGGAACCCATTGGGTGACTGACTTAGGCTACTAACCTCAGGTCGATGAGTAGTGATCTCTTTATAATCTTTCCTCAGCTCCGGAGTAATCTTGCAGCTTGACAGTCTGAAGTGGGCGGTCGGTCCATCAGGTAGATGGATCAACAGGAACCCATTGGGTTGTTTCTGATTCTCGTTGACTATGATGACGTCGGTAACGTCTTCGCGGATGGCTGATTGGACTATCCTCTTTACTGATGACCTGGGAATAGAGGTTTGAATTATGATGAAAAAGAAAAAGGACAGAGTTAGGGTGCAGGTCCACTGACGCGGAGCGGAGCGGAGCTGTGGGAGCTCGGCCAATGAGACCGCATCACAGTGTTTCGAATTCGAATTTGAAGAATGTGATTGGTCAATTTAGCACAGCACCGCTCCGCTCCGCATCAGTGGAGCCGCACCTTTAGACTAGAAATTATCAGGCAGGAATAAGATGAAAGTAACAGATATCTCTTATACTATCAAAAAGCTTAAGGCACTGGTCTCACCACGAGCTACTAAGCTATGATCTATCGGCTATAAACACGAACAAAAGATACGCACTCCTGTGGTAATAAAAGACACGGCGATACTCGCCCGACGGTGATAGCTGATAGCTGGGAGAGTGTAGCCGTGTCTCTTTTATTAGCACAGGAGGGCGTATCTTGTGTTCAATAATTCATAGCTTAGTAGCTCGCAGTGAGACCAGTGCCTAATGTCCGCTTTCCACTGCGAGCGGAGTAGAGTCATTAATGGGTCCGTTTAACTTTCACTGCTGCTATGACTCGCAGCCGTCAACTGAATACTAGTCCTTAGCGAGCGATGAACGTGAAACGGAGCCATTAATGAGTCCGCTCCGCTCTCAGTGGAAAGCGGGCATAAATGGAGGTGGACTGGACACAAAAAGAAAAATGGTCAAAAATAATCACGAAACCTAGTCGCAATTGGCAACATGAACTCAGAGCAACTGCAAGAAATACAAGGAGAAAAGCAGCTACTTTTAGGGGAGGCCTATGCCAAGAGGCAATCTGACCACACCAATGTAAAATTAATAAGATGGCACCAGCAGGGACAAACAATTACTAGCGACATTTATGAATAAGGGGATAGTTTCAAAAGCAATGCAATAATAAAAAATATGTTGCTATTACTAGAAAACTGCCTATAGTACGCTTAGCACATGATTGGTACGTCAGTATGTCGCGAGGTAGGTTTTCCATCTATTACTTACTATATGAATAAAAGAGGGATGGATAGTCTATCACGCGGGGACATATTGTCGCATTAATCTTGTGGTAATCTGTGTGTAAATTGGATGACAAGTCTTCAAGGAAAACATATTTCACTGACATCGCGCACGTGATCGCAAATAATCAATCGCAGTCGAATACTAATTTTATTTTTATTTTATTTTTACATATTTGGAGAACCAACGGCTAAAAAAACAATAATAAAATTAAACTAGAAACAGGAAGCCAATTATAGGGACTCACAGATAGTTCCACGGTAACAAAAAAATAAACAGGTAATACTCACGAACTCACAGGTCCGCGCTTCTAAACCAAACTCAACATACAAATAATTAAAATAACTTAACTGAAAGTACAATTGCAACAATGCAAAACACTAACATCAACGAAAAATCAGTTACAAATAACAAACACTTAAACGGAAAACGGTAAACGCTCACTCAAAATACCGCTCAACTAATTTACGCCGCACGTAATTAACTTTTCTCAAACATGCAATGAAATGTTGTCATTATGTTCGTCATAATAGGCTTTAAAGTATGACGTTGCAGGCGGATGACCTCAAGATAATAGTAAAGGATTATCATACGAATTTAATGGCCTAGGCCGGTAAGTAATATTTTTTTAAAACATGGCGTCGGTTTTCATGAACAGGCTAAACAGCTAAATTCTGTTTTTTTTTTATTATCGTATTTTTTATTTCATTGCATATGTTTGAGAAAAGCACTATACATGCCTCGACGTGAAATGGGCTTACCGGCTTTGTATAATTGTCCGGCCTTACTTGGTTCGGCCGTCCACACCTACTCAGCCGATAAGCCCATCTTTCCCGGCGTCTGCAGTAATGTACTATTACTATTGAATATAATAAGTACTTATACTTCTTCGAAACTTCGCTTAGCAATGGCTTATAGACCGTATAGTGAAAATATGGTGAAGCTGCGAGTAATGACGTCAGATACACTTTAAGAGTTACTTTTAGAAATACCAATACAATTAAATACCATTATAGGTTCTACGAGGTTATTCACACTATAAAAAGAGCGAATTATAAAAAAATCGTGCAAATTTTATGGAATAACAATGATGACTGCAGAAAAAAAATGTTTATGTTGAAAAGTAAACTATTCTCAATTATAATTTTTATAAACATACATTCCAAAAAGGCTGTCCATCATATTCAATATTGCATGTATAATTGTATTTTAAACAATCATCATCATCATCATCAGCCTATCATATGTTAGTCCAATGCTGGACGTAGGCCTCTCCTATTAACCATGCGTATAGACGCATTAGGAGGTAAATGCCCATAATCGCCACGCTGGGCAAGCGGATTGACGATCGCAGTAATGTGTCCACTATGATGACGCTGCTACCCATCATCAATCTTGTAGAGTGGTCAATGACACTTCAATCCCTTAGTCGAGTCTTACAACACCCGCAGGAGGAGTTGGGGTGGTGACAAATTTATTCTTACTGCCGTCACCACACGGCAAAGTCGAAGTTTAAACAATAATAATGATGATTCGCTTGGCAAATGGCAGAAGCAAGAAATTAATTACTGTCCAACTCCAGAGCAATTAGCTGGTACGTAGTTATACTGCGAACATCGTAAACCAATCGTAAGTAGAATAAAAAAAAGTAAACAAATATGGCCGACTTTCCATAGCATTAGTCGTCTTTGACACATATCGTCAAACACATTCGCACATATATTTTTACGTTAATAAGTACTAATAAATATCAATAATTTTAACTGAAAACGCATGTGTTTTAACCCTTAAATGCATGACCTTGACAAAGATTTATTCAAATTTGAATTCTGACATGTTGTCAATAGGGTTGAAAGTTATGATGCATATACAGTGTGTGTCTTTCATAACGACATTGCTTTTAAGGGGTGAAAGTATAAGTCTTAATGAACTGAAATTAGCATATTTAGTTAATGTATTCAAAAAAATTTTTTTTCATACAAATTATTTCGGCACGCAATGTATCAGTAATAACAATAACTAATAAATTAAACCTAACAATTGACATATGATTTCATTGAAATCTCGCTCTTAGTGACATCCTGACAATTACAATCAATTACCTACCTATTTACTTCCTACATGTCGGTGACACTTTTCGATGACAAGTCCGTCAAAAATCATGACCCTTGTTCATAAGAAAAGGACTTAACAGCCCAGGGTGCCTAGCCAAGTTGCCAATGGCTATCTCTCAGTAGCGTATTTTAGTTTTCCGTCTTTGTCATTCTTTCTTATAAGTGCGACAGAGACGATTAAGCGCTAGGTAATTTTGTGTTAACTAAGAAAGCGGAATCCAGATAATCGGTTTGTTTATGTACCGATTGAAAACTTCACATTGATTGAGTTGAAGTGTCAAGATAACATCAAGTTTGTTGATCAACAGACTTTCCTAATTTTAATAAAAATGTTTGAACTTGGTAATGTGATTTCTAAGAAGTGATAATGTATGTGCATTGATTTTTGATATCAGAGCATTTCTGTTTTTTTTGGCCACTAAATTTCAAAATCGACCAAAATTACAAAAATCAATTTTTATAAACTTTTTCAACGGGAATATGTAGTAAAAATTATGTATTTTCTGACTATATGCAAGTAACCAGGTTTTAAAAGGTTTTATCAGTACAAAATCAATAAATATTGTGACAAAGCAGAATACTGGTTCTTCCTGTGTTACCTTCACTTTGTTTAAAAATCATAGAAATTTGCTTCTTACTCATCTTAATTATATATTTTTATTAAAATGCAGAACATAATTGATATAAAAATGTAGAAATAATTAATTAAACTATACGGAAGCCATTAAAAGTCTAATACCAACAGGTTTATTTTGTTACTCTCACCGGTAGGAACGGTATTTTTAAATTTTAATATAAAGTAAGCAAAGTTCAAGAAGGTCTTAAAAATGGCAGTAAAAGTATTTTTTTATTTGTTTTAAAGGTAGCAGATATGTTAAGTATTATTAAATATAACTTAAATCAAACTAAAATAACTACACCGAAAATGTTGGGACAGTAACAAAGAATGCTGTTGGTAACAAAGAAGGAAATGTAAGGCCGCGTGTAGAATGTGCATTAGAATTACGTAGAAAAGTAGGTCTATAAAATTATATCCATATTTTACAGGGTCGATGAAATAAAGAATCGATTAGATTTATTTATGTAATAACTAATTAAACTCTAATTTTAATCGTTCCCTATATCGCCTCATCTTTTCGGCTGCTCTCATCTTAGGTTGTGCTGACATTTTCTCTCCCTGTATACAACAATGAAAACTAGCCTTTACAATAAATTTCTTTTATTGTTACTCAAAGTTCCTTTGATATGTTGCCACGCGAAAGTAACGAAATAAGAAGTAACACAACACGTGGTCGTAGATTAAAAAATGATTTATAAAGCTTGTTTTAGCAACAATATTCAATTGTTTTGTTACATGATGTACATAACAATATACATTAAACGATACATTAATGAAAACTAAGTAAAAGTTTAAGCTTTCCTAGTAAATCCAGTAACAAGGAGGAAAATAAAACTGGTCACAACAAGTAGGCACGTGCGTTTTTTAGTAGATCTTGATGACAACTGACCGAATAAACATGGCCGCATATAGAATTGACGTATGTCGGTGTTGCCAGTCGTAAGAAGTAACATTTTGGTAGTATTTATCTTTATTTCACTGCTAAAATAGGTAACAAAGTAAGAATTTTCTAAGTGGAACTTTTTGTGGGACACGATTAAAAAATATATTTCTACAACTTTTAACGGTTTTAGGTGTATAAAACCATTCTAAAAAGAGTCTTACTGTGAAGATACAGAGATCACAATAAAAAAACGTTATTTGTTGCTTAGACCATTATGAAAATATCTTTATTTATTTTGAAGTAGCAAAATTTAGACTGGGACATTGGTTTTTTCATACATATAAAAAATCGAATGTCTGGTTTTTAATTAAATTTAATATATGTTATGGCTTTTGTTACATTATTTTAACATATCCTGTGTAATTATTAAATTCACTATTAGGAAAAAATACTTAATACAGACGTTTCTTAACAAAAAGTATTAAAATAATATTTTCAAAGTCGTGGGACACGGCTAGATGTGGCAGTGGCCAAAAAAAAAAGAAATGCTCTTCAGTTCAGTGAATAATACGTTTCAAAATGTGCTGGCTAAGACAGTAAGACACACGTCAAATAAATGTTTGCATTACATTGCTGCTCGAGATTTTTATAAAAAATAATTACTATAATAAAGGCAATCGTTATATTCTTTTACTAAAATGGTTAACAATACTTTAATCTATCGTTATTTAAAAGCAATGTCGCTATCAAAGACACACACTGTATACATCACTATGCATTTAAGGGTTAAGTTCGTAATAAAACCAAGACAGTGTTCTAATTGTACGTGATTATGGCATACCGCAAGTTTATAGGTTTGTGATTTTTTTTTCTAGATTCTACTGATAATTGGCATAAATAGGTTGTGTTGAAAAATATTAGAAGCAAATAAGGGCTAAATGAAAACAAAATGTGAGTAGTTTAGTGAAACGTCCCACTTTGTTGTTTGCCAAGCCGCTTTGTCAGTTTATTCATATGAAGATACAAGGAAATCTCATCTTTATGGTAAGCGACAAAGTGGGACGTTTTACTAAAAATTAACACAAATCATGGATTTAGAATATGGATATGGATTTGACAACGTAATAATAATAGCAAGAACGAAAGGGATGGTCTTATGAAACTTTTTACTAGTGGAAGTGAAAAGGAACGATAATCGTCCGTCCTTATCACTGTGCCACTATTTTTTGTGTGTGTGTGTGTTAGATGCTAAGACTAAGTGCCACACACACAAGTATCTTCTTATGATCTTCTTAGTAGTAAGTGACTATGTCTATCCCTCTTAGTGGCACACTATGTGCGGCCCCTCGACACAAATAAAGCGCCGTATCAGTGTGGCCTGCCTTAAGAACTTCGGTCACTCACCTCTGCCTGTACCGCGATATGGAGTTGGGTATGATCCGCATCAACTCGCGGCCGAAGATGCGAGTCTTCGTGTGAGGGTTGTCGGAGTACGTGATGAGGACCTTGGGCTCGTAGGAGTTCTGGTAGTATGCTGATAGCTCGTCCAGCTCCATGTCTTTTTGAGCCTGGAAACATCGGATATATCAGGGATAAATCTGGCGCAAATAAAAATCGATATGTCGGCTGGCATACGCAATATATCATTGATAATAGGGTAGTTTGCAAAAAAAATGTCTGTTAAACATCCTAACATCCTTTGGCAGTAGTTAAAGGGCGCAAATTTAATAATATATCGCTTGGTAAAAATGAATTCTTAACACAAAAATTACAATGTTAAATTTTGTTTTAATTAAAGACCTTTAATTATGTACACCGTGTGGTGACGGCAGTAAGAATACATTTGACCACCCCAACTCTAAGGGATTGAAGTGTCACTTACCATTATTTAATAAAAGATTGTTGATGGGCAGCAGCATCATCATAGTGGACACATTACTGCGATCGTCAATCCGCTTGCCCAGCGTGGCGATTATGGGCATTTACCTCCTAATGCGTCTATATGCATAGTTAATAGGAGAGGCCTACGTCCAGCAGTGGACTATCATAGGCTGACGATGATGATGATGATGATGAATTATGTACAATTTTTATGCAAACACCCCATGTTTTTTTGTCTGTTATTGCCATGGTTATGGTCACCTCAGTCATGGTTGTTTTATACAAAATTATGTTAAATATGCAAACATGCATGACCATGTTTGTAGGTGGCCCATTAATAAACAACTGAATAATCCAAGTTTGCACAGTTTAACCCTCTGCCAGTGACACGGTCACGTGACGTGAAATTATTGCAAAATATAGGTGTCTGATAGACGTAATGTCAGTTGCAGAGGGTTAAGTAGCATAATTTTGCATTAAACCTGCATTACTCAGGTGACTGTAACCATACCAACAGACAGAAAAAGTTGGTTTTTAATGCAATGCTGAAATATATAAAAAACATGTCTAGGCAATTCAAATTTCAGAAGGAAACACAAACTTGGTTTTAAAGGAGCAAGGTACAAATTTACCCTGATTTTCAAAAGGATTGGATATGTTCTTTCCATGGACCCTTCAAATATGTGTAGTCTGGCAAAATACATCAGGTTCCAACAAAAGGTAGCATGTAAAAAATTTAATAAAATAATTCAATTTGTTCCACAAAAAAAGGTAGGATTTAAAATACATATAATATGATACACCAGTTAATAGAAGAGACCTACATCTAGCAGTCGACTGATATAGGCTGATAATAGGTCTTTATTCTGGACTTATATAGGATTGCATTGTCAAACCCAATAGTTGGAAAAGGTTGTTTTTGGCTACATAATGTATGTATGTGTGCAATAGCAGGTGTAGTGTGTCCACTATGAAGACAGTGGCAGATATAACCTAACAGCACAAGTAGCATATATTTAATATTTTTATAATTGATATACACGGGGCCATGGGTTTCAATTCCTAAAATTTTAGTATTGGCAGTAAAAAAAATAAGACAAATATCTGCCAAAACAAAACAGAAAATAATTCAACATCCGCAAGGATGTCTAAACATGCTACTAGAAAAAGCCCATTTTCTTTCCATGGTTTTTAAAATACTTGTAATTATAATAAACCAGGGATTTCCTATAAAATGTGCTATGGCCGTTTAATCAGGCTCTGGAAGATGCTACTGCCAATTATATTATTATATAAGCCTGTTTTGTTTCCTCCTATATTGAGTTTTTAATATTTGTTATTTTTATTAGTTTCTTAGGAAGGAACCCCTCTTTGGGTATAGGCCCCCTCCAGTTTGATCCATATTTCCCTATTCTGGGCCTTCACAGTCCATTCCTTGCCAGCTGTAGCTATGATAATTGGCAGTAAATAGCTGCTGCCAATTATCATATTATTAATATCATAAGAAAAACAAATGGGCAAAAGATGTCACTGTGTGGTACCCTCAAGATGGCAAAAGAAGAGAAAAAAGAAAAGACCATGGACAGGAAACTTTGGGAAACCCCAGGTGAGGCTTTTGCCAAACGGCAATCAGATTACTAATTAAGATTAGTGAATATAATGTTTTAGTAGATAAGTTTAATAAAGGCTTATTTTATTTTATTTAATATCATAAGGACAGAATATAGCTTGTAAGTTACCTCTTCCGCCTCCTCAGCCTCGGCGTGAACCAGCATTGTCTCATCCTTCTCACGAAGGGACTCCAAAGTGTGCGGAACCTTTTTTGGCACATCATCACCTTCCTGTTTCTTTTCCTGTTTACGTCTGGAAAGATCGGAAATTATACGATTATTGATGGGATACATAGAGCCGGTAAAATAAATCAACAGCCTATCCCATGACGTACAAAATAATATTGAAATAATATATGTTATTTGCGTACAATACATTTTCATTTACAGGCAACTGAGCGATACATTTTGCCGCAGTTAGTAAGAGTTTAGTATACAATTATTCTGTTAAAATAGTCACAGATTTATAAATAAGTGTCAGCCAGAAATTAAAGCCCTTTTATAAACAACACGTGTTAACACTTACTTCTTTTTGTCTTTCCCTCGCGCCATTGTGACGATTTACTGCTGACGCTGACTGGAAATACAGTGCTAATTAAAACTGAAGGGAACAAATGATTTTCAGACTTCTGAAACTATTAAAATTCGGTTTTATTTAGAAAAAAATGCGTTTCGGAGAAACGATGTGGACGCATGCTTTTGACAAATGAAATGACAATTGACGTTTGACGTTTATTTTTTTATTTTAGTCCTTGTGAACCGGCGAAAGCATTAAGCCATACTTCCTGTTTGACGTTTATAACTCATAAGATTACATGTTTGTGACACAACCTCGTAGCCAGGACGAATTTATGCAAAAAGGAACCAACCCACACAATTTTTTCGTTCTAATTAACACCTAAACTCAAAACAAAAAAGTAAATTTTTACAATGACAAATTAGTGAGGATTGGTTCCTTTTTGCATAAATACGTCCCATTATTAGCGCATTAGGATACGGCTCCACTGAGGCGGAGAGGAGCGGAGATGTGCAAAATTGACCAATTACATTCTTCATACTCAAAATTCGAAACACTGTCATGCGGTTTCATTGGCCAATTTTGCACATCTCCGCTCCTCTCCGCCTCAGTGGAGTCGCACCCTTATAAGCGAGATTGAGTCACACAACCTGGGTGGGTCGCGTTTAATAAAGTTACATTTTACAATTTCGCTGTTTGCCTCTCTAACGCACGCACATATTGGCTAGAAAGAGAGGCAAACAGCAAAATTGAAAATAGTAACTTTATAAAACGCGACCCAACGATATCATACTATTATTACCTATCCAAATGAATAATTAATAAATTTAAAATAATTTTCACCATTTTTCATTAAACTCTTTCACAATAATACATTTTATTAAATATAAATAAATAAAAAATGCACATTACAGTTACATTTTACGAAACTAAAAATCGTTCAAAATTCAATTCGATAGTAAACAGTTACAGACATTACAATATATCGCAAGAAAAATCCCGGAAAAAGCCGATTTGGTCACATTCGAGGAGGACGAGTAATGGGAAAAACGAGTACCGCCACCGTCAAATAAATTGTATTAGTCAAAGCGGCCAAATAGAAGTTTAGTTCGCTAAAATACTAAATCTACGGTGTACCAAACTATGGCTGCGACTAAGTATTTGACGCTGAGTGTACCGAAATATTTGCCAACCTTCGCTGCAATAAAGTATTCGACGGGGACTGTACCAGCTGCATAAAGCCTTCTTGTGGTACTTATTCCATACCTAGAGAAAGATAAACAAAATATTATAAGGTCTCAAAATACACCGAACCAGTATAACAGTTTTCTTTCCGAATTAGTTCATCTCCGATAACACTTTTTTTTTCTTAATCAGGTGAACATCCAGCAATCTCCCAAAGTCGTCGATCGACATAGGTGGATTCGCATCGGACTCGGGTATAATATGCTCAGGAATATCAGCAACAGCTGTTGTTCTTCTTCGGTCCGCAACTGACTTACGGGTATCCGACTTCTCCATAAATTGATAGCTCTTTTCAACGATAGTTTTGAAGCTTCTCTTTATTATAGTCGGATCATGGAAACACCAATGCACGATCATTACGAGAAACGCCACACCAATCAGAAGTATTAGAAACTTACACATGAATTTCATGTTTGTGTTTGTTTTGGTAGGTCAAGCTAGTAACAAATGTAATATGTGGCTCGGCTTGGGATTGTCCACTTACAACAAATGATGCACAAGCTGCAATACGTACAAAATATATATTTTTTCAAATATCCAAAGTTGTATGAAGGACATCCAAAAAAACATCCAAATTAATCTAAAAATCCCACATGGTCACAATGATCTTTTGAACAATTTTGGACATAAAATAATAGCTTTTACGTATAGTTTTAGGCTAAAAAAATAATGATTAAAAAAAACAGAAATAAAATAGTAGTCAATCAAATTTCAAGCAACCGTGACAACGACAGTTAATTCTCAAGTTAGACAGAAGATAGAACACCAAAAAGAATTTAATCACTACGTTCTAGGTTAAGGAATAGAACCTTAAAACTTTGGTAGGTACTCATTTCCGTCATTTGGTCTATAGAAACGATGGTCGTGTATAATATGACACCGTATCCAGCTTTTCGCACACGTACGCATGTTTAATGACCTCAGATCAGATGTAGCGCAGAATCTTTATCCTTCGTATATTCACGGAAACGGCAAAACACACTTCAGTGTATAGGATACTGAAGTTCCAATGAACTTAACGCCAAATAATGAAAGCCCAAATTAATATTGCTGTATAATAAAACCGAAGGATAATTTTGCATTCCCGTTGCCAGTAAGGCTTTGAGACGTTTGGAACGCAGAAAAGTTAAACACCCCTGATTTTTTTTCGAAATTTGTTCAAGTTACTTCTGGAACTTACAGTAGAACCTAGTACTTATTTATTTATTTTACGTACAATTTCAAAGCCCCTAGGTGGTATATTTTCCCAAATCCCAAAAGTTCACAAACAACGAGAATGCTGTTATTGTTTGGCCACCTTGTATATTTCGCAAATATACTATTCTTATAAAAAGGTATTGTTGTGAAGATGTAATAAAGCAAAACACAGGGTAACCGATTTGATTTAAATAAAAAGAAGAGCCTTGTATTTTATATATTCCCGTCCTTCGGTCTGTAATAATTCTAAATCCGGTGAAGATTCGTCACCATCTACGTCGCTGTAGTGGTACGTTTCAGGAATACTACCTTCAAAATGCCCCTGATATTGATGTTGCTTTTGAAGTTCGCTCAGTTGAATCTGTAGCTCTTGATTTTGATCCTCTAATTGTTCTATTTTTGAATTAGTCGCTTTAAGTTGATTTACTAAGGTTTCTTGATGTTTCAGTAATTTTTTCATATTTAATGTTTCTCGTTTGTTACCTTTGGATATTCCGAATCCATATTCCAGGTCAATATCTTCATTTTCTACCATATCAATTTCAATTTTATCTTTTGGTTTTTCTTGTAACTTGAGTTGGTTTTCTAAGGCTCGCATTCGGGCTTTTAGTTGTTGTTTTACATTATTAATAAATTTTGTCAATGAATTATTAATAGTTGAATCATTTTTCAAGATTTCTTTATGCGTTAATAATGTATCTATAATCCTAGATACATTATGTTCAAGCTTAGGCACGATTGAGTCAATCGCCATATGTATTGCCTTTTGAATATCTACCAAAAAAGCTTGATTATTTCTCATCAAAGTAGCGTTTAAAATATTGCTGATTTTTTCTAAGGTAATGGATTGATTGTTTGTTATATTTGGATATTTTGGATTAACGGTAGTATATGAATGTTTCCATCTTTCAAGGTTCAACTGTTTAGTGTCTGGAGCTATGGTTCTCGCTTCTAACCACCAAACAACAGCAATAAACGTGCCCGCTACAATAAGCAGGGCCATTAGAAAACCACAGGCGCAGCAACAACAATTCATATTTCTATTCATATCTTTGCAATTTTTCCTTTTGCAGTGGCACAGCGTGTCATCATTCTTTTTCTTTACATTTTTGAGGGCTAAGCATGTAGTAGCAGTACAACCAGACAAAGTCTTACAAGGATAAATCAATTTATCACTTTCAACCATATATGTATTTAATGGTGAGATAAAACTATCAACAGTCTTCTTAATAAAGGCACGAAAATCCACTTTCATCAACATTCAATATAGACAGATAGGTACCTACTTAATTAATCGAATTATGTTGTGCGGCTGCCGTCTGTGAATGATTAATTAAACTGTGTAGCATACTTATGGCTAGGTAACGATAGGAACTACGAATATAGCATATTTTTCTTTAAGCCTTGAGTATTGATTCAAATATATTGTTATTAACTTTAATGTAAATAAAATCAGGAATCCATAATAAAATAATAATAAACACATTGCGAACGTAACGGTGACAGTACTATACCCATAGAGTATATTGAATAAACTAACTAAGTACCTATGTACAACCTATATTCTAAAGATTTGCCCTCGCTGTAACAGTACATTGTGTACCTAGGGAGGTAAGTACGGTATTGCATCGGTATTGCTAACGAGAGTGTTAGTAGCCCGACGCGACGCCGTAGTATGCCTCTTACCAACCGTGATGCATACAATGATTTTCATCACACTTGCGGAGAAAAAAAGTTATAAGTAAAAAAAATGTTTTATACTCCCGCGATGCATGCAAGCAATGGCGCGGTTAGAAAGCAAGTGTGATGAAAAATTAATAAGTCTGGACTGGACAAACTGCTAGTCAGAAGAAAAAAAAATCAAATTTTTGAAATGTGTGGGTCCGAGGCGTTAGCTGCCCACACATGTTTTGAATTTATTACCTTTTTTCACTGACAAGTTGCTGACTATAACTATATTTATGCAGTTTCAGAAGTTAATGTTGGGTTAATGTGTATTGGAGCTTCTAGCCCAACCAAGGCAAGAAATCAAGAAGTACAATAATTTAGTTATAATCGTGTAACTAATTTATCGTATTGCTTGGTATCAATAATAACCTACATGATGCTAAAATATCGTAATTAAAGTGTACCGATTTTGTTATGTACCAAATTATTTGGTACAGACGTGAGCGATAGTTTTACTATGACTTTGTCCTCCAACCCAAGTCCTCGGTCCTCGAATCCTCGAACAAAGAAAAAAATAACATGGCAACGTTGGAGCTGTCAAAAGTGTGAAATAAATTCCAATGGAAATGAAACTAGCGTATACAATTTTGATCTTTATTGTGTAGGCAGTAAGAGTAAAAATTTTGCAGTGTATTTAAATATATTAACTTAAAATTTTGTTTTGCTTGAAGCTCAAATATCGAATCAGCCAATCAGGATGTAGGAAATACATAGGAAATAGTTAATGTGTAACAATTCAACCAATCGTAAAAAGCTACAGTCGTAAACTTTTTTTTGACATATTTGTAACCTCTTGAAGTCATTGCATTCCTCGTGATTTTTTGCGTACGATTATATTGTTTTCATTAATCTAAATTATGTCTAAATACTGTTTAAATGGATTGAAATAAAACAATGATTCTCATGGACACGTGTTAAAGTGAAAAACATGTGGTTAAAATGTGTTAAATGTTTTATCATATCAAGAATCGTAACTGCGTAAATGGATTAAATAATGTTGTTATTGTAATCATATCGCTGGCGATAACATGGCAGCGGCTAATGCCGAGTCCGAGAGGGCTCGTTTGTACAAATTTGCTAAAATATTGACATTAAAAGTGGCTCAAATCGTGGTGCAAAGTCGTGATGGTAAAAAGATCACACACGAGTGTAGTAACACGAAGCCTTTGGATAACAGCAATCTGTCCACGTCCCCAGGGAACTTGCAATGGGTAATGCATATTCAACTACATCATTAGACACTATGCCATTAAGTTATGTACTCAGTCATTAAACCTTTTGCCAAAAAACATAAGACCTTGCTTGATTTTTATACTGAATGACATATTGTGTAGTTTTACATAAAGACCTAATTTGTTTGTCGTGCGTGGGCCACCTAGTATCTTATAATGTAATTTTTACACAAAAACAAAAAAAAATGTAATTAACACATTTATTTACTCATATCCAGTTATCTAGTGGTGTCCTTTATTAATGTGGAAATGGCAATTTTCTACATCAAGTACAAAATTCCATATGCTTATAAATTTATACATGAAAATGAAAAAATCAGATGAGAAATAATCTATACCCTCGACTGGAATCAAGGAAAAAAATTGATTGCTGTTGCAATTATTCTTTGTTTATCTTCTTTGTACATCAACAGAGCCCATATTCTGCCCTGCTAAGCGAAATGGCGATATTTAAAAAATAGAGGCATTTGGAAATGGAATTGTCAGCTGTAGAATTTAAGGTGCATGTATGCATTAAATTTTATTTTTAGGGAGTTCGGTTTTGGACGCCAAGCTGAGCGGACGCATCCCAGTGTCCTCAAAACAATAGGCAACCGTCGCCAGATGTTTACTGTGCAACGCCGTCTACGAAAGTACGCGTACTTTAGCTAAAATCCGCGCGCTCTACTCGCGTTCTGTGCGACTTAGTGCTATTACCGCGAGAAGTGCTATTACTGCTAGTTGATAAGTGCAGACATTCGAGCCCTATCAAGTGATTAAAAAAATAGTGCTGTGCGCGAGCCAACCGCGGTGACAGAGAGCAGACGCAGACCGACGACTGCAAAGGACTATTGACTGCCGCCTTCACCTGCCCCACTGACAAACCCGGTGAGATCGTTCCTCTCTTCTAGCCTCTCATACGGTTCTAGACTTCCCAAACTATCTAGATTGATGATAGCTACCCTAGTCATAACCTGTGCCATCTATGTAGATTTCACGCCGCATGATACTCATTTAGAACTCGTAGGTAACTAGCCAATATCCTGATCTAGAGATTTATAAGAACGTAGGACACTGTCTAGGTTCTTATAAATTTCCGTAGACAAAGTTAAAACCCGTACTCAGAGCCCACTTTCTAGAGGGCCCTCATAACACGTTCGTATGCAACTAAATCTAACAGTTACTATCCAGTAAACATATAAACTATCGGTTAATACCAAAACAATAAGCATTTTTAAATTTACGTAATTAAAGATTAACTTCAAACACCAATAGCCTAGGCCAAAGCCATAGGCACTTATGATCAGTCAGGCCGACTCTTCAATAGTAGCACAACTATAGACATCAGAACCTTAAGTCAACGTAGGATAGTAAATACTCACTGAAGGCATCTACATTAATTGTAACATCTACATATAGGTACTAATTCATTTCTTTGCAGAAAGCCACGTTTGAATTTTCAGAATGCTAATAAAACCCCGGAAATAGGACTTCACAAAACATAAATCTCGCTCGAAAGCAATTTAAAAAACAACAAGCCATCTGTGCAAGCCTTTCTAGAAATCGGTTCAACCTCTCTAAACAAAAGCTTGTGCAAGACAAAGATAAACTTTCTAATAACCAAAGAACAAGCAAAAACAGCAATAAATAAATATTGCACCAACATCCAAAATTCCCAAAAAAAACGAACGGTGACCGCATGTTGCAATTACAATACAAACAACCCTGAGTCGACGTCCTTTGTTCCAATAGTTCCTGTGTCTAGACACATTGTCATAACGAACACGTGCTAGAATTGCTGGGTTAAAAGTGCTTTCGCAGTAATAAAACCGGTGGCCATTATCGGTATAGTAGGTACCACAGGGACAGATCAGTTTAAATTAAAGTACCTACCTCGATAAACGAACTTTGTAATCTCTGCCACCTACTTAATAAAAATCAAAATCAAAAATAACGCGGCTGAAACCCAAGTGCTTCGCAATGGAGATATACCCGATTCCCAAAGACGGTAACTGCCTATACAGAGCCATAGCAGACCAACTAAATGCCGTACTAGATAAGAATATCGATCATGCAGAACTTCGACAAACGTTGGCTACTCATTTATACGCAGAAAAGGACAGCAATGATATACGACTAGCACTCTACGGTAGTGTCTCAGACCATTATAGAGCGTCCAATAATGTGTGGCCGCCAAGCGACGAACTTACAGAAGAATATATACTAAATCAGTTCAAAGACGGATTCTGGGCTGGCGAAGAAATTATACTAGCCACCACGAGTTATTTTATGGTCAACATTTACGTGCACTCTGACCAATGCCCACCCCTACACTACAAGGCTCCCATATACGAAGCTCACAAAATGGGTACCCTACACGTATTTTACAGCAACCACCACTACGACTCCGTCCGATTGAAGGGCCCCATATCGAATACCGAAAGCGTGACGTATACCACGCCAAGCGTAGCGGCAACTAAGATGCCCGCCACAACAGAAAACTTATTGCAAAGCTTACCGGAGCCCTACTCACTAACAAGCACCCAAGAAAGGTTCATCTCACTGAACAGCTCCGTCAACAGCCTGGAAAATGTCGACTCGACAGGGCTACGATTACTTAGAGACCCCTCCAAAGTCACGATCAGAGAATGCATAACGTGCGACTCGGTTTCCGTAGCTACTTGGAACGTGAGAGGATGCGCATCCCTCGAAGACAAGCTTAACATCGATCACGAGCTATCCACCCGCAATATCACAATAGCGGCGCTACAAGAAACCCATTTGTCAAGCGGAGAATTCACTTCAAACAACTACCGTTGGCTATTACAGGGAGGACCTCGCCCACGAGTGACACGGGGAGTGGCGATACTAATTCAGAAGAATACCCAGTACGAAATAAAAAGCACTCATCGAAAATATAATAACATCATAGCCACACACTTAAAAATCCAAATAAACGACCACGAAGCACCCATAGAATTATATATTATTAGCACGCATGTCCCCACGGGCACGGCTACTTGCCTAGCGAAAATTGGAATCCTACTACGGCAAGCTCCGAAAAGGGCAATCCCCATTATACTAGGCGATTTCAACGCCCACATTGGAACGAAGGACGTCAACTCCATAACCAACCAGATTTCTAAAAGAAACTTGTTTCATAGCGACTCAAACTTCAACGGACACCTTCTGTTAAACCTTGTACAAGAACACAATCTATGTGTCAAGACGTCATGGGGCCGCCCATCGTGTAAAGTCACATGGCAATTAGGTAATCGATCGTCTCAGATTGACCACATACTTACCTCACTACAAAGACCTGTATTTTTCGATTACATACAAGGCACCTGCTCAAACCTAGTAAAAACAGACCACAAACTCGTTTGGGGAAAAATACGAAACTCCAGCTGGGCACAAAGCAAGTTCAACGAGCCGCGAAATACAGGACGCAATAAAAACAAGTTAAGAAAAGAAATATTTAACTACAAAAATGTCAATTACGAGGCCCTAATAGAAAGTACAGCGGTTGTAAAAGAGTTCCAAAAAGAAGTGCGACGTTTACTGAGCGACCAAATGCAACCGCAGAAAGGCCAAAAAGCTAATAAACCCCCTACCTGGAGTGAACTTAACGATATACTCAAACTAGCGACAAAAAAAATCCCGCCTAAATGCGTCGCACGCTCGCGAGAAAGCAGATTAGCCCTGGTTAGACTACAAAAAGCGTTATTTACCAAGAAAAGGTTCCCAGACACACGCAACATCGACTCTGAAATCAAAACAGCCCGTAAACAACTGAGCGCGTTACAAACTAGGGATTTTCACAATGAAAGTAAGCACTTCTTTCGACTCTTAAGCAAGGCGCCCCCGCCCATGAGGATGAAGTTTACCTACAAATATCTGAAAGGATTTAGAAGGGCCCCCGAGAACCGTACAACTTCTAACCGCTTTATCCCAATGACGAACTGGGTGACAGAACTGAAAAAAAGTGAAGGTGCATTAATTGACGTCATTGCATGCGACTTGGACCAACCGCCGAAAGGGGAGGGCCCCAACATGAAAACAGTGTCAAAAATTATTAGAAAAATGAAAAACGGCACCGTTCCAGGTACTGACCAGATCGCACCAGAGCTGTACAAGGCAGCGCCACGAGAGTTCGTAGCACTAATGTCAAACATAATGCAAGAAGCATGGGAGAAAAACATTATTCCGGGCGAATGGCTCACATCTAAGCAGGTACCAATACCAAAAACGACTTCACCTAAAAACGTTAACGACTACAGGAGGATTTCTATCTGTAACGTAGGTTACCGCATATACGCCAACTTCTTACTTGAAAAACTGGACAAAGAAATGGAAGCCCTAGGTAATTACCAAACCGCCTTTTTGAACGACAGATCCACGGACGATCACCTATTTACCCTCCGCCGGGTTCTTGATACCAACTGGAGAGAAGGCAACAGAATTTATGTAGTAGCGTTAGACATTGAAAAAGCCTTCGATAACGTAGATCTCAACGCTCTAAGGGACATCCTACTTAGCCGTATAAGTACCTCCCTCACTAACCGTATCATTGCGGCCTGCATGAGGGAACGAACGTTCATTTCATGGTTCGGACAAACCACAGAACCTATAAATAAGGGGAAGGGGGTCAAACAAGGGTGCCCTTTGTCACCAAGATTATTTACCATCTTAATTGACGACGTCCTAAAAACGCTCGAGGATGAAGACGAGGCCTTGACGCTCAATAAGGACAATGAAATCACCCTCCCATTAATTTTATCATTCGCAGATGACCTCATTATGATAGGCGATTGCATTAAAACACTCGACCGACTTATAATTAAACTTAAAATTCTTTTACAAACAGTAGGCCTCGTTATTAACGAGACAAAAACAAAACTCATAATCAGAGATCCCTTCGGCCCGCCAGTAGCGGAACAACAACAAAGGTGCCTGGGTGGAGTACCAATAAAACCTATTGAAACAATCAGGTACCTGGGCACTTATATAACAGCTGGTCACGATAGGCGGGCCGCAATCAAAACTAGGTGCGATAAGGCCATTCGGAACTCCAAAATACTAACGAAATTTATACAAAAGTACAGCATAGACTGGAAATTAGCGAGGCTATTGTATAAAATGGTCATAGCACCTTCTATGACATACGGCGTCAAGGCTATGGCCCTCACCAGTGGCAATAGGTCACGGCTTAGGAAATATGAGAGATTTATACTGAAAGAGATGCTGGGTGTTTCAAAAAGTCCGCCTAAACAAAAAATAGGAGATATCCTTCAAGGGAAATCAATTACGAAAACTATTAAAGTCCGTAGACTATCGTACTATGGCCACATACTCCGACGGCCTAAGCCGCACCTCCTGCGTGCAGCCCTGGAATATAGAGAAAATAGGAAAAAAATAGGTAGGCCAATTTTCACATGGACCGACTCCCTAGAGCATGATATAACCAATTATACGGAGAAAAATATGGCATACTGGGAAAACATAGCACAGGACAGAGACAAATTCAAGAAAGAAGTGGAAACCATCTACAAATTACCGGAGACTGACACTGAAACCGAGCCAGAGGACGAAAACGAAGAACCACAGACTGGATCGGACCACTGAATTGTCCAATCGAAATGAAGTCAAGCCAAAAAAAGTGAAGGAAACGCAGTCACTATCCCTCCTGTATGTATCAACACACGTATATATCCATCTTCCTTCATCACTGGGCACGATGCAAGTATTCGGTCTGGTTCTCTATCCCGTCAACTCCTATCCCTGACTGCACAAGCCCTACACTCCCAACCTGTACTGTTTGGTCCACCGGTAGCTCGGGCAGGAGCGTCAGCTGAGCGCACCGAGGCGGCAGACGATGGAGAGAAATGCGAGAAGACTCGAATGCACGCCCCATTCCGGACGGGATAAGTCTGGACGGAGGACGTTAAACCACATCGCGTCTAAACGCCTCTGACCGACCGACCTAAACCGTACTGGTACGTGTATTTGAACATTTTCGACAAAGCTCTCCGACCCTCCCTCCTTTGTGCGACCAGCGCCTCCGAGTCCTTGCAGCTGAACGGCTGGCTGGTGGTGCCAGTTAACGCTAACGCTAACGCTAACGCATGTATGCATTAAATTTTATTTTTAGATATCGCTATTATGCATAGCAGGGCAGTATTAGAAATATAAGATGCCCTATAATAAAGAAAATACCCAGTTTGCCATTATCAGAGGTGGATAGTAGACTGTTGATGAAATAGGTCTTTTTTGATTGGTATGTTGATGTCCCAATATTATATGAGTATTTAATATTGAGGCAGCAATAGACATCTTAGACCCACTAATATACTCTGTTTGGTTTGGTGTTTAAAAAAAGGTAAACAATCTTGCAGTATCTTTTTATTGAAAACTACGAGTAGAAAATAAGTTTTATCAAATATACATAATATAACAAGGAAATACATTGATTTACATTGTTTTCGACTCATTAAGTAGCTAGTTTTGATTTTTATATGCATTTTTCAATAAAAAGATACTGCAAGATTGTGTACCTTTTTTAAACACCAAACCAAACAGAGTACATGTACACTTGCATTGTACTATTATCGTTCTTCTTTGAATAAAACTGACCCACAATATTTTTAGTTCAACCTGTCAATCCCGGACGAGCCTGAAGTGAACTACGACACGAAACGAATACTCAATGGTGAAGTGGTGACAGCGCTCACCAATATCTTGTGTATAGAGATATCACTCAAAACCATAGATGGAGATGAAATGGTGCTAGAGCTGTGGACAGGTAAGATTCTATTCTTTGTACCATATCAAGGCAGCTATGTTGTTAAAATATATCTGATCATTCACTCTAAAAGCCATGACAATGGCTGTTTAGATATTTGGGAGCACCCTGGACACTCTAGTATATCTAATGGCGACTGAACCCAAAGGTTTACTCATAACAAAATGTTTTTTTACCGTTTTAATATTGCATTGTGACAGCAGTAAGAATATGTTCGCTCATAGCCCGCTGCCTCGCGTCGTCGCCTCGGCCGTTGGTCGCCTCCCGTCACCGCCAGCGGCCGCCGCCGCCTCCTGTGGCCACTGGCATGGGCGAGCGGCGGGTGTGAGTGATAGCGGAACAGCCGCGCGATGCCGCCATCGGCCGCCCGAATATTTCAAGCGACACTGATATTTTTTAATATGTAGATAGTCTAAAATTATTTCACAATGAAAGGGATCGCCGCGTGCGCTGCCCGCTGCCATTCCGGTCTGAATCAGCCCTAAGGGAGTTAACTGTCACTGACCAGTCTTATACTGAAGATTCATGATGGGCAGCAGCGTCATCGTACTAGACAAATAACTGCGATCGCCATATCGCTTGCCCAGCGTCGCGATTATGGCCATTTCCCTCCTAATGCGTCTATACGCATAGTTAATTGGAGAGGCCTACTTCCATCAGCGGACTGTCCCATCTTATCTTATCTTATTTGCGAGGCCCTTACGGATACACTTCGACCCATTGGGATCTTTTGTGTAATTGCCCCCTGTTTCGCCTACCCCAGGGATTGTTCTATCAACTCAATATGTTTGAGGATGGACCCTAGCGGTAACGTTGTGACCTCCTTCGGTTCTAGATAACCAGTTCCGAAGTCCACAGTACCATTACCAGTACATTGTCCCATGATATTAACGTTAACATATGTTTCAGTAAAACTGGCGCCATGCCTCGAAGCTCCGCTGACGTCTGTCTCCACGATCTACTACAGGATGAGCGTGATGCTCAAATCCACGCTGAGCATCTCGAGAATCACGCCGGCTTACAAGATGTCCAGGGCACAGAATAAGGAGAGCTACAAGATATACCACAAGATCTACGGCGGGCAGCCCAATGTGGATCTGTTGGGTTGGTATCCATTCCTTCTGACAATACCTTTGTCCTGTTTCCTTACCGTCAGTAGAAAACAAAAAATATATGGTGCTCGCGAGCATCGCGAGAGATTTTAAGTATGCATTCTAGACGTCAAAATAAACAAAAAATGTTATGTGACTTAATGTCAAATGTCACCAAAATAAAAATATTTTTAGTGCAGATGGTGCCTTTTTTAGGATCTAGTGAGAGAATTGGCTCACACCTGACGTAAAAACGTCAGGTCCAAAACTTCGGAGGGCCTTCTGTACTAAAAAACGTCGTACGAGACACGTGCAAAAAGGAAATTCGTAACTCGTGTCAATTTTTCGCACTTGTGTCGTAATGTACTATTTTTTCCTTTTTCTAGACTGTTTGAATTTTTTTAAAACATTTTCAGTACTTTTTATCACAGCAACAATGTTTTATTTTAATTTTAAGTTCAGTGACAGGTTGTTTCGTTAAGTCTATTCTTATTTTTTTGTGAGGCGAAAAAGGTGTGGTAATATTAGAACAAATTGTGGTAGCATTGTAATCAAAAATAAGTTTTATTACGAGTTACGCCCAAAAATGTATTTCGAAAAACGTTCATTATCTCTGAAACTAAGCCGAATCCTTTATATGTGGCGAGAAAAGGTGGCAACCCTATAGAACCGGCGTAGATTATTTATTTTTGTTTCTTGTCTTTTTTTTGAAGATACTTGTAATGAATAGCTTAATTTGTGTGTGGCACTTCGACCCCTTAGTCGACTCTTACGACATCGATAAGGAAATTAGGGTGGTGACTAACGTATTCTTACTGCGTCACCATGCGGCTCACAGTACAATGGGACCTGTCTATTGTTGTAGTTATTACAATAATATTTGGAAGTTCTACTAGGTCTTGTATAAATATTGTTATACAATCTATTAAAGATTCAAACATTCAATTGTCTGTAGATTTTTAAACAACCTACATATTATTCAGTCACTTGAAAGTCGCTCGCGACCCGTGGTCCAACCGCTACGTCCAACTGGTTGTGCCACGGGTAAGTAAAATTATTCGTGATTTAACTGTCAGATTACTTTTTTTTTACTGTCATGTAATTATGACCCATAGTACAACTGAGGGGCAATTGTCCAACTAGTATATGTAAATATAAGTTCTAGTATTGGACTACCGATAAAATTAGTGTACCGTGGTACAACCACACGGCCACGGGTAAACTAACTTCCTCGTAATACAATTGGTTGGGCTATGGATCATTTTATTTCCCGTGGCCCAACCAGTTGGACACAGCGGTTGGACCACGGGCAGAGTTGGGCATTATCTAGATAATTAGTTATCTAGATAACTATTTTAGATAAAATCATCTCAAATGAATTTATTTGAAGATAATTCAATTGCAAATGTTTTAGTTGTCAACTCTTTTATTTAGATACATTATCTAGATGAAGATAACGGGCCTCGTTTGTTCTTGAAGTAAGCTCGTCTAAAACGTCAGGTCAAACAGTCATAATGACATTGCCATGGACCTATACCTAAACTGGACTGAGTACTACTCATTTTTGTTAGTCAATAACAATTTAACAATATCAGTGAGCACGACGGATACACATCTCTGTAATAAAAAGAGACTAGTGAAAATGGTCCGAGTGAGAGCAACTAACTAGAAGATGGTGTCTCAGCTACACAAGTTACCTGTATAAAAAACACATTAGGGTGGCTATGATTTGGGCCGGTATGATTACGTATATGGTTGCAATTTTAGTATTTAGTTAGTTAAACAATATTTAGTGGGCATTTATATGGAAACAGCTCGGTCCAAGGCTCAAATGGCTGCTGTTTGAGATTACGAGTGTTAAGTTCTACCCAAGCAATCAAAGACGCGATCAGAAATAATCTTGTGGTTTTAACTATGCAACATACATATAACATCAAACTTTCACAAATTGCTAAACACACAGAAATTTCACAAATGCCTGAATACCCTAGACTAGAATATCCATACTCACAGAGGATCAATAAGAAACCCAAATTATAAAGGCTAATGCCTCCAAGTTTTTCAATTTAGGTATGGCTCACCACGGGAGAAGTACATTTCTAAGAGATTTGGGAAATAAAGAATGGATTCCCACAAACATAAAATTTATATAGTATTAAGTAGTGTCACTACTTGGGATAAAAATAAAAACACACATCAAAATATTTAGTTTATAAATTATTTGATTAGAGTTTTCACTATGACTTTAAATAAAGCAGGAATGAGACAAATTCTCAAGATAGTATTGTTTCACAATAGACAGTTTTTTAGTAAAAAAGTGTCAACTCTCATAAATCGTAATGTTAGTATGGTCACCGTAATTAAAACGAGATGAAATTCCCTAATATGCTTTCTTTGTCGGTCACACTTTTTTGTCGCAGTACTCAGTCCAGTTTAGGTATAGGTCCATGGACATTGCTCATGAAGTAAACTTAAGTAAAGTTAATTCATCTTTTATTTCAAACGTCAAATAATTTATTTAGATAAAAGTTCATTCATCTAGATACATTCAAAATAACAAATGAAGGATTATTTAGTAATTGAAATAAAAGATGATTTAGTTATCGATCGGTTATTTGTGAAAAGATAATTTTTGCCCAACTCTGACCACGGGTCGGGAGCGTTGTAAGTGTCTTATACAACAAACGCCTCATAAATACTGGCTTGGCCAAACTGTAACACCTGTATGCTTAGCACATGATCGGTATGTCAGTATGTCGCCGCGAGATTGATTTTTCATCTTTTACTAACTTAACTAACTATATCAATAACAGAGGGATGGATAGGCTATCTCGCGGCGACATATTGTCGCACTAATCCTGTGCTAAGCCTACAGTACGAGTAAACCGATAGCAAACTTAGAAAAACATAAATTTTTGGGCATCTGTCTTTGACACTCCAACGAGATACTGTTACATTAACGCAAAAGTCATATTTCGACATGGGTTCATGTAACATTATTTGATTCTTGGGTCAAAATTCTTTTCGGTGTCTTATTTTGTGTCCCTAAAAAACGTGACGCAGTGGTGATTTTTGTATGTGATGATGTTTTGTTTTCAATTTCTAATGTATGGGTTAAAATCTAGCGTGAAAAAGAAATACAAGTGCACCGGATTTTTTATATACTGGGTCAAATCGGCAACTAAAAGCGTGACAGAGTGGTATGAAACAAGACAACGAAAATAATTTTACCCTCTTACGATCTCAGGAATACGCTTAAAGATTTTTTATGTTACTTATGACGTCATGTTTACAGTGTTGTAATAAATTATGCTACAAAAAGAAACATTTATTCTTGATAAGTAACAATTGAAAAAAAAAACACATAAGTAAAAAGGGAAATAGTATTCATCTCGCAAATGAGCAATTCTCAAACGGTTTGTACATTTGGATCACGTCTTCGAGATTGATAAAATCCACCACACTTCGCAAAATATCCCAGAAATATCGGATACGTGATCCAAATGTACAAACTTTGAGAATTGCTCAAATAATGTCGTACGAGTCGTACAACGCGTAAATACTGGCCAGCGCAGGATTTTCCTAAAAAAAAGTGAAATTGAATAAATGAATTGCAGGCGGCAACCACAAGGAGATCAAAGTGAGCGAGCTCCACACTCCCATCGGGACGATTCTGATCGAGGTCCGGTACCGGACCAAGATGACCATGCTGCCCGAAGACCGGCTCAAAGCGGACATCCTGAACAGCAACGGAGGAATCATGGTGAAGAGCGACCACTTCCCTACAGAACCTAAGTGAGTATAATAGCCTTAAAAGCATTCAATGAAAGGTCGTTCATTAAACTAATAATCAGCCTGCAAAAAGGGCTTCTCCTTGTCAGTAATACTCTATGTCAGAGGCCGGGAAAATGAGGATTTCCGGCCAAGTTGGTATATATCGGATAGGTAACGAGGCCGGGAATCGGTTTTCACGCCGAGGCATGTATAGTGCTTTTCTCAAACATACAAAGTAATACAAAAAAAAAATGACAATGTTGTCGAAATTAAAATAAGTTACTTTGCAGGCCTAGGCCTGAAAAGTGTTATGAAATTCCATTTCCATCTCAGTGAGCGATACTTCCGTGTCTATTTTAAGGAACGTAAAGACAATATTTCATTGCATGTTTGAAAAAAAAAATTACATATTTAAAGGCCTTTAATGAAAACGAAAAATAAACTTCACAATTTTTGTGTAACAACTTTCGACACTGAAAAAGGGCGACAATTTCAAATGTTCTATGAGCGATCAATAATACGAACCGATATCTTTTAAAGTTTGCCCCCTGTTACTACTGCCGAAGGTTGTTGGACAGAGTATACCACATAGCTTGTATCACTAATTTTCGTGACACAATAGGGATGATGACTGTAGTTAAAATAAATTATTTAACATTCACGACATAATACACGAAGAAATGATTACTAAGACGTAGATTGCAGTAATTTTTGTACAGAACTTCTATTTAATAAATTGAAAAGAGCTTAAAAGAGTAGGTCATTTGGCAGTTCTCAAACGTGACGTCACTTTTGAGTATTTCATATAAAATTCCATAGTGGTGATCGTTTTGACAGTTCGAAAAAAGATGCTGATTTGACTTGCCAGTCATCATGCCTATTGACGCGATCGTGATTTTTGTTTTGACGAAAGCCTTAACTTTGTGCAATATTTTGCTATCGACCCATTAAGAAAATTAGTGATCAGAAACTCTAATTGTATTGTGTAAGACGAAGGACTTCATAATAAAAGATTAATTGCTTAATTTTAATGACTACCTAAATTACAAGATTCGCGACAGTTTTCAACGACATTCAAAGGTCCCAGGTTCGAATACGAATACCGGTAAATCCTTACCGCTCTCTTTGTGTGGTTATCGTTATTATTTATAGTACATTGTGCATCAAGGGAGGTAACTACGGAATTACTAACGAGACTGTTAGAAGCCCGACGCCTTAGGCAGAGGGCTTTTAATGACTCTAGTTAGTATTCCGCTTACCGATCGTAATGCATACAATGTTTTTCATCACACTTGCTTACAAAAAAATAAATTTTAAGACAAAATGTTATTAAATGATGTACTGATATTTCTATTGCTCCCTAGGGAATTTCACTTTTCTATTACTCCTGCTGCGCATGCAAGCAAAGGCGCGCTTAGATAGCAAGTGTGATGAAAAATATATTATATCATTTTTTGTGTCTTATTCATGTGTACTGTGATACTGTATAGAACTGGATAGAATAGTATTTATTCAGGCAACATCTGCTTCCTAGTATTTATATTTTATTCTGGCAAGGCGACTGTAAATACTATGATTTTCGTCTCTATACTACCTGTGGCCTATTTCTCGAAAGCTTGTAACTTGTAATACAAGCAGAAATCCTTATCTAATTAATAGTGTTAAAAAGAGTCTTCCACTTGTATTACAAGTTACAAGCGTTCGAGAAATGGGCCCCTGGTGCCCTCAAACCTTAATTGAGCTTATAGTGGATCTACATAGGTGGATTTCTGTAAGATGACATTGATAATATTTGCTATTTTTATCAAAATACATGTATGCACCAAGCGCTCAGCGAATTCATTATGAGTATAATTTGATTTCAAATATGCAGGATGTAGATGCGAGTATCTATGTATAAATTTTCAAGCAGCGTTTCTACTTTTAGATTTTTTGATGAAAATATAATTTGAAATGAAATGACTAAACTACTATTACCTTATTGAGAAGCGGAAAAAAGAAAGGAAAAGGGAAACAAATCCGGTGCAATGAGTGCCGCGGCACAAAATAAGTGAAGGGTCCACGGAAAAAACATGTCTAGTGATTAAAAAAATCAGGGCAGATTCACACCTTATTCTGTCAAAAGTAAGGTGGTTTTTCCTTCTGTAATTTGAATTGACTAGACATGTTCTTTCCGTGGACCCTTCAAGTAATAGTATTACACGCGTGTTAATTTAATGTATTATTAAAGAAATGCCAAAGTTATATGAAATATTCATATTTAGTTTGAAATTAAATTAATAGTGTAATAAAAAACAAACCATAATTCTAAAAATAAGTTTACCAATTGTTGCATGTAAAAAAAAGTTTTTTTTTTTGTTATTGCTATGTCATTCAATGTAATATGAGAAATAAAGAGGCTTATTTATTTACTATAAGATCTGTAAAATGTTATCGGAATGTAATTAGTAGTTAGTAGCTAGACATAACAGTTTCTCATAAATAATAATGTCATCATCATCATCATCAGCCTATGATAGTCCACTGCTGGACGTAGGCCTCTAAGACGCATTAGGAGGTAAATTCCCATAATCGCCACGCTGGGCATTAAATAATAATATTAATAATGTACCAAAATGTATTTTTTTTTTTCAAAAATAAGTATGGATAATGATATTATTTTCTGTTTATGTATGTAATAATAATGTTGTAAGTGACATGTAAAATTATTATATTTTATCAATAAAAATTTGATTTGATTTGATACGCGCGCTAGATCGCCAATGTTACTTCTTCTGCCGCAGGGCGAATTTGTATGAAATGTGGATGATTTTCTGTGTTTGTGTGATCTTTCTGTTTTATTGTATTTACGTCACTTGCGAATGTAATTGCAATTAAGGATTATATTCATACTAGTCATTTTAAATACTGAGATGATCCTATTAGCCAGGTATCTGGAAAAAAACACCATTGAATTTTTCTGTCAGGTGCACATGAAAATGCTAAGAGAATGTCGGAAAAATCGATCATTTTTAACTTTCGTTTTTTCGTCTTTTTCCGGGTTTTCAAAGAAATATTCATTGTCACTATCACTGTCACTCCTTCCACCTATTTCAATTGACTTTTCCTCGATGACATCGCGTTCCCCTTTTGTTAGGGAAAATGAGACCTAATTCACATAGTCGAAAATAAAATAGTAAATTTCGCTGATTTTTTCCGAAAGAAGCGAGACGTTTGGAAAGAAACATGTTTTTTTCTGAAAAAATTCAACCCGACTTGAATCCGGTCGCCGGGAGAACACTTTTCGCAAGGCATTCAGAAATAAGCCTATATCATACGTGTAACTTGGACCAAGTTTAATCCCGAGATGCGGACACGATTGTACATTCAGCCACTTCGAAAACATGTTGTAATTGGCACTAGGCAGTGTTTGTCAGTGACACAAAAGTTAATTAGATTTTATCGTGATTGTATTTTTTATGTGAATATATTTTTCATTACACTTGCTTTTTAAACGCGCCATTGCTTGCATGCGTCGCGGGAGTTATGGAAATGTGAAATTCGCTATGGAATTGATATGTTAGTACATTATTACTCTATTACCCCATTAGCATACCCCGTAATCGAACCGGCAAATCTGTAGCAAATGTGCGTCAGGGTTGTCACTACTACGAATACAAAAAAACACCGCGGCAACAGTATTCAATGTTCTATCGATCTTCAAAATAAATTATCACATTTTTATTATTTGTTGTACTCAAATTGAGTCGCCTTCTTGTGTAAATCCATTTTAAACTCAAAAACATCTACCGTCAATCGTAAATAATTTAAATATGTATAATTTTGAAATGTATTTATTTATTATTGTTTGTTATTAACTCAGCTTCTTTTAAAAGATTGTTTAATGCCGTAGCCGCAGCATAATCCGGATTATTTTTTAAAACCGTCTTTAATTTGTGGTAGTTTTCCTGTTAAATTAAGCCTAGATCTGGAAAGCTTTCTGTGACATTTTCTCTAACCGTACGTTTCGGACTTTGTTATTTATGGAATAATACTGCTTATGTTAATATGAATCATACGTGCAGTAGAGTAAGTAAATTCGCCAACCCGGACATCAAACTGTCAAATGCTTTGGTTTTGCTACATCCGTTGCGAGGTGGGCATTTTCGCGAGAAGAGATCCAAAAAAGAATGTTTTTAAGGTAGGTAAATTTAATGTTTTTCCTACTCAGAATAACTAGTTCTTTCAATCTAGGAGAAAAAAAGTACAAGAAAAAAATCGTCCCACATTTTTCATACATTTTACATACCATCTCCACTTTGTAACCAAAGTGTTTGAAAAACGGTTACGTAATAGAAACAAAAAGTTGGGACACCTTTTTTCTTCTAGTAGGATCGAAAGAGCTCGTGATTCTGAGCAGGAAAAACATAAAATTTACCTGTTTCAGAAAAATAAGTTTTTGTATCTCTTCTCGCGAAAATGCCCAGGTATGCCCATTAGCTTCTACGAATAATCCGGTCTTCCCCAGACGGGAGGAGAAACGCGGCATCGACCTGAACAAGCCGCTGACGGCCGGCGCGTTCGTGGACGCGGACGCGATGCGCGAACTGCACGCCATGCTGCACCAGCAGCTGCCGCCCGAGCCCGTGGGCTGGCTGCCGGAGCCAAGGGACACGGTCAGTGCTGTGCCCCACACACTAGCCTCGCTACCCCACACACTAACCACGCTACCCCACACACTACCCCAAACTACCTCACACACTATCCACGCTAACCCACACACTCTACCCACGCACATTATCCACGCTACCCCACACACTATCCACGCTACCCCACACACTATCCACGCTACCCCACACACTATCCACGCTACCCCACACACTATCCACGCTACCCCACACACTATTCACGCTACCCCACACACTATCCACGCTACCCCATACACTATCCACGCTACCCCACACACACTATCCACGCTACCCCACACACACTACCCACGTTACGCTAAACACACTACCCACGCTACCCTACACACACTATCCACGCTACCCCACACACCACCCACGCTACCCCACACATACTACCAATGCTACACCCCACACTACCCACGCTACCACGCGAACTGCACGCCATGCTGCACCAGCAGCTGCCGCCCGAGCCCTCGGGCTGGCTGCCGGAGCCAAGGGACACGGTCAGTACTGCCCCACACACTACCCACGCTACCCCACACACACTACCCACGCTACCCCACACACTAACCACGTTACCCCACACACTACCCCAAACTACCCCACACACTATCCACGCTAACCCACACACACTACCCACGCTACCCCACACACAGTATCCACGCTACGCCATACACACTGCCCACGCAACCCCACACACACTCTACCCACGCTACCCCACACACACTACCCCACACACACTACCCACGCTACCCCACACACACTACCCACGCTACCCCACACACAGTATCCACGCTACGCGATACACACTGCCCACGCAACCCCACACATACTACCAACGCTACTCCACACACACTATCCACGCTACGCCACACACACTACCCAAGCCACCCCACACACTACGCACGCTACCCCACACACTACCCACGCTACCACGCGAACTGCACGCCATGCTGCACCAGCAGCTGCCGCCCGAGCCCGTGGGCTGGCTGCCGGAGCCAAGGGACACGGTCAGTGCTGCACACACTACCCACGCTACCCCACACACTACCCATGCTACCCCACACACACACACTACCTATGTACGTTACCCCACACACAATACCTACAGTAGTGTGGGGGTAGCCCCACACACACACACACTACCCACGCTACCCCACACACTACCCACGCTACCCCACACACTACTCACGCTACCCTACACACACTATCCGCGACACAAAAACAAAAAATTAAACAAACCTAAAAACTTACCTTAAGCTGCATTAGGGTAATTAGTAATTACGAATGTCAGAATTGTTCGAAATTCGCAAGGGGAATCTTGATTTTATGGAAATAATAGTGATTTTTATGTGACTTTCTAAATTATCACGCACTTTTAGAACACAATCTTTGTTTTATCATATCACCAATCTAAAACTTTAAGCCTTGAGTTGACATAAGATTTTTATTTGAAAATAATTTACCTGTATTTGTTAGTATTGACGTAAATATATATCTGCGAACGTGTCAAAGACGTCAAATGCTACGAAAAGTCAGCCATATTTGTTTTCTACCTCATTCTCAAAAGAGCTATTTGAATACCTGAATTTTGAAAGTTATACTTTTCAAAGAATACATTTTACACACAGTAGATCTGTAATACAATTTGTAGGTTTCTTTTACTCGCATACATTCTTCCTCAAAGTATCTTACCTAGATCATTATGATTTTTTTATAATAGTTTGTAATTTCTATTAATGTTTGCCTATAGGCCATCATTTTGTTTAATATTTGTATTGTGACGTGGTAAAAAAAATATCTAAAAAGGTAGTAATTAAATCGTCAGTTGACAAGCAAAACTCGCTAAGTAACAAATACCTACTTGAAATAAAGCTCCTATCTCAGTTCTGATTTAATACTGACATAAGAGGTTGCTAAGAGTAGTGACAGTTTTTATAGTGAGTTTTGCTTGTCAGCCGACGAAATAATTATTTTCCGTCACAGAAACTAAAGCTACTAGCCGACGCGCAGAAGTTAAAAGAACGAAAGAAGCTCGACGAGGCTCAGTGCAGCACCAGCAAGGCCATAGAGGTTCCTCGGCCCAGGGATGGTGCCTACGCCAGTCTCATGGTAAGATCACGTTCACTAACCCCCTTATTCATAAACGTTTGCTGCAGGGCCGGATTTAGAGGTTGAGAGGCTTCGGGGCAACAAAGCAGTGGAGGCCCCCTGGCCCCCAATTATTTTCCAAATAAAGTAGACAATTTTTTTCAGTCAAGTTTTTAATTTTTTTTTGTATACATTATTTTATTATTTAACACACGTCTAAATATAATCGGAAACGAGAATTATCTGAAATTAAATTTTAGCGTTAACGAACGGAATCTTCCGAGCTTTCTTCGCCGAAAAATCGTTGATGATTTCGCTGAAATCTAGTTTTCAGAGTAGATCACTACTAACAATACTCAAAAAAAAAATTACTAGTGTTTACTAGTTGGAATTAAATTTTTTTTTCGAAATTTCTATTGTGGGGGCCCCTCTTTTGTGGAGGCCCCGGGCCTGTAGCCCCGGTTCCCCCCCCCCCCCCCTCCCCTAAATCCGGCCCTGGGTTTGCTAACTTAACAATTAAGCCACTAATAATTGGTTGTCCCTTTTGCCTTAGGGACACATTGTTAAGACCGAAAGGGACAAACAATAGGGATGATGACTGTAGTTAAATTAGTACATTACGACACAAGTGCGAAAAACACGAAATTCGAAACGAGCGGCGATGTTTTAAATCGACACGAGTTACGAATTTCGTTTTTGCACGTGCCTCGTACGACGTTTTTTAGTACAGATGGCCCTTCAAAGTTTTGGACCTGACGTAAAATGACCCACTTCTCGCACTAGAGCCTAAAAAGTATCTGTAGGTAATAAAAAGTAAATTTCCTAACTAGTGCGGGAAAACATTTTGGCACGAGTAAGGGACGATTTTTTTCATAACAAGTGCGTCAAAATGAGTAATTACCGCGCGCGAAGCGTGCGGAAAGTTCGTTTTTTCGCTCTAGTTAGGAAAATATTTTTTTAGTACAGATGGTGTACTTTTTAGGCTCTAGTGCGAGAAGTGTGTCATTTTAACTCAGGTCCTTTCGGAAGGCCATCTGTACTAAAAAACGTCGTACGAGACGTGTGCAACAACGAAATTGGTAACTCGTGCCGATTTAAAACACTCCCTATCGATCATGTTTTAAAACATTGCCACTCGTTACGAATTTCATGTTTTTCGCACTTGTGTAATATAAATAAATAAATAAATATCTTGGGACATCTTACACAAATCAACCTAGTCCCACAGTAAGCTCAATTAAGGTGGTTCGTTTTTCATACTAATTGATTTATTCAAATATGGGTAAATGGAGCATAGTTTTACAATGAAACCACTTCCATCCACAATCATTTTGATATTTATTTGCGGCAAATTCTATTTCCGTAATAAAAATGGTCAAATAATAGCTTAAAACACTACTTTATTTTAATACAAATTTGTTAATGTGTGGGTCGGCGGCGACAGTGTCATACACCAATCGTATCTTCGGCGTGTGCGTTAAAAAGCGACGTTGCCAGTTGACCACAAATGCTGCGTTGCCGCTCTGTCAAACCGAACGCATGTCGTGCAATTTGTTATTTTATTTTGTTCCATCAAACTGCATCAAACGGAAAGCGTTGCTAATGTTGCCATAAAGGTCATATATACACCCAATAGCCAACCCGCGTACTATTTTGTGATATTCCGTATTCGATCGATTTACTTGATTATTATATTTTGTATCAGAAGACCATTTATTAAGTATAGAAAATATATACATAATAGTTACGTTTACGCTACTATAGGTTGGACTTCTTACATTTAATGTTATTAAAATAAATGTGCGTACTAAATGATAGTCGCGTGTAACCGAACGTATAATCCATTTGGCACGGCAACGTCGGCAACACTAAATTCAAACGTCACTCTTTCTTTCAAAATCACCGGCAGTCATTTGGTTACTTTGGTTTGTATAATCCGAATTGACGCTAAATTGCTAACGATTGTTTGAAATATTTTATAGCGTGGCATCTACAGTGATTTACATGAGGATTGAGCCACAAACGCCAAGGAAAGGCTATAAAAAACACCGATACTCGGGCTCGGGAACAACTCGTAAGCGAAGCCTTGTAGAAATTATACTATATTACGGAGAAATCAAAAGGTAAGTCCGGTAGAGTATCTTTCCTCCCACTATTTCAACAGATTTTTTTATTACATATTTTCACTATGCTTATATTATAATAAAAACATTTGTTGTTTTCGAAACAACTGCTCCACGGATTGGAATAACCCAGGAAACTTGTCATGTAGATAAATAGCAATATATATTATAAGTATAACATATTTATAATGTAAATACCGGAAACGTTAGTTTCCCGAGGGATGATGAGTTCCAGGCCTTCAACTTTTAAAACTATAACCTTTTTGTAGATACTCACTGAACCTGTTTTGAACCCAGGCTCCCTCCCTAACTTCGCAGTCAGGATCACCACCATCTAACTAGATAAAGCTGAACTGTATTTTTTATTCCAGTAATCATCAGACACCATTTTAACAATGAGTATTCTCATTTCAGATCCAAGGCCAACTGCAGATGTCACAAATGACCGACGAAACTTTTATAGAAAACATGTTGCCAACACTAGTGATATTTTATAAAAACTGTATATTGACAGAGATAGTACCTACTAAAACCAGAAAGAATAAATAAAAATAATATGAAATGATGTAAATAAAACACTGAATTTATGAATTGATCTGTTTTCTTTATCTATGTATTCCGCGCGTGATTAGAATGGGAAGGAATCTAATAATTAAAGTGACTAGAAATATCAAATATATAACTATACATATATGAAAACTTGTCTGAGGTCATAGAATAGATTCCGTCCCAATCTGATTGTTCACCTATTAGGTCATCCAGGTCCGGTTTTTTGTAGTATGGTCTATTCCACATTGACCATGCAAAAAATACCGGAACTGGATGCCATACCATCACCTGAAAACGTTTTTAAGTAAATAAATAAGGTTACCAAAATAAAAAACCTAGGTGGCTCGTTCAGGGACCAATACCATAAAACTTTACAAGCATACAATTCTACAAAGTTGACAACTATTTTGTATGGGAATTTATACAATTTTGTAGAATAGTACGCTTGTGAAGATTTGTGGGATAGGCCACAGGCATTACTGGAATAATTGTGATTATAGGTAAAGTATCAATAAAAAAATAAAGTCTTATAAAGCAAAAAATATATATCTTGATATTACGAGATTTGAACCTTGGTCCTCATGAATGTGCGTCAGACGGTCATCCAACTTAGACTAATCCAAGTTCAAAACACGTTCCGAAGATATAAGCAATCAGTTTCGTCAACGAATAAGGGTTTGAATGTGTGTGTGCATACTTCGCAAGCGCGACAGCGTTTCGTATTTATTCAAATAAACTTATTTTGTAAATTAAACCTCATCTGAAATTTAGTTGGCCACATTAGAAATAGCAGTTTATTTTAGGCAAACACATCACTTATTAAAAATATTTCCATTATCATAAATAAAATTTAAAAATACGTAGAATTCACACCAGCTAGGCACTGTAACGCCATCTATTGGCGTAGTCGTGCCTAGCTGACCGTGACATTCCACCTTAAGGCTTGTGATGTGGGTACCAGGCGACGATATATTTGTAATGTATATAATGTACTATATTAATTTCAGGACTTCCCGTTCGCGGACGGCAGCCCAATCACAGAGCTAGCCAACTTCTACCAAGAGTGCGTGCACCTCCGCTCCTGCAGCGATGAGTTGGACATCCTCACCGACCCGGACTCTGACGACCTCAGCCAACAGCTGAAAATGTACGAGGAGGCTGTTCCGGAGTTCGATAACATGGTCGCTTCCATGTTCAGCGGGTCAGATAATAGCGAGAATTAGGTATTCTGTACAAAATTGTGTTTCGTTGCTTTTGAGTAATTAATTGGACATCTTTACTGGGAAGCCGACCTCGGCTAGCGAATATGGTCGCTTCTATGTTCAGCGGGTCTGATAATAGCGAGAATTAGGTATTATGTACAAAATTGTGTTTCGTTGCTTTTGAGTTTATGTTTGAGTAATTAACTGGACATCTTTACTGGGAATCCGACCTCAGCTAGCGAATATGGTCGATTCTATGTTCAGCGGGTCGGATAATAGCGAGAATTAGGTATTCTGTACAAAATTGTGTTTCGTTGCTCTTGAGTTTATGTTTGAGTAATTAACTGGACATCTTTACTGAAAATCCGACCTCAGCTAGCGAATATGGTCGCTTCTATGTTCAGCGGGTCGGATAATAGCGAGAATTAGGTATTCTGTACAAAATTGAGTTTCGTTGCTTTTGAGTTTATGTTTGAGTTATTTACTGGACATTTTTACTGGGAATCTGACCTCAGCTGGCGAAAATGGTCGCTTCTATGTCCAGCGGGTCGGATAATAGCGAGAATTAGGATGGTATTCTGTACAAAATTGTGTTTCGTTTATTTTTATATTGTTTGAGTACCTGCTTCTCCGAGACTTCGAAATTAGAGACTGAAGATGTATGAGACAGTGTTGAGCAATTCTGATAATAGCGAACACTAGTGAGATTTTCTGTATAAAATTGTTTCGTTGCTATTTAAGTTTTTATACACGGTGATTCGAGAATTATGAGCTGATTCGACCTTTATAATAACATATAATTTTTCCAAAAATTTGCATTACATCACGTTTTCTGTATGAACTTACTAATGAGGGTTGCGTAACGGAAACTTAAATTTTGAATTGAAATTTTGGGACATAAAGTTTTTTCTGTTTCGATTCTGATAATAATGCTATTTCTTGGTTTTGAAACTTATTACTTCTCTGAGGATATAGTTGATGCAGAATGCCGGATTCTTTCTCGAACGTGTAGGGCTGTCCAGTTTGTAAGTTCGCTCCTTTTATTAGGGTTCCGTAGCCAAAATGGCAAAAACGGAACCCTTATAGATTCGTCATGTCCGTCTGTCCGTCTGTCCGTCTGTCACAGCCAATTTACTCGGAAACTATAAATGCTACAGTAACGAAATTTGGTAAGGATATGTGTTGTATGAACCGCTACAGGAATGTGATACTAAATTGTAAAAAAAACCATTGGGGTGGGGGCCCTCCATACATGTAACTGAGGGATAGAATTTTTTTTTTAGTTGTACATAAGCGTGTGGGGTATTAATAGAAAGGTCTTTGAAAATGATATGAAGGTTTATACATCACATTTTTATTTAAGCAAATCTTTTTCGAGATATCAGGTCTCAAAGTCTGAAAAATGTGTCCCCCCCCCCCTCTATTTTTTAAACTACGTTATATAAAATTCTGAAAAAAATATATGTTATGCACATTAATAAACTCTATCAACGATTTTTGGTTTGATAAAATTATCTCCTATAGTTTTTGAGGTAGGTTGATTTAACTGTATTTTTATAATAATAAATTGATAATGGTACGGAACCCTTTGCGCGCGAGTCCGACTCGCACTTGGCCGGTTTTTTTATTATTTTATAGTTTACGCATGAAGCAGGTACACTAAAATTATATCAGCATTACTATAAAGTATAATTGAACTTTATTGAGTTATTATAATATTTTTTGTTTTAAAAAGTTACGTAAAATTATGTAAATATTTTATTACTGGCACTGGCTTTATATATTATTTTACAAATTTTATTCAAATTCAACTATTTGGTCATGTTGCATGTTTAGATGAAAAATACCTACTACAGAAAATAGGGGACTGAAAACTTTTCATTATGGAGACGGTAGTCTGTGGATGTTTTTGTCCCTTTAAATAATATAGATATATAACTTATGTGTAGCTTGAATTTATAGATAATCGAATTGTTAAAAAATACCTACGGTATAAAATATTTTCACTATATCTGCGACTTAAAATCTTAAGTACTAAATTTATACTACAACGTATTTTCCTTTAACCTATTCAACTTTGCGTACCATGCACAACATTGTGTATACAATAGTAATTCTTTAATAAACAGCCGATACTTGTAAGTTTTTTTACGACAGCGATTTTTCAAGTAATAACTTTATCCGACTATGTACATTAAAATGAGAAAATATGTTTGGAATATATGGATGTTGATATAGAGATTGTAATTATGTAATGCTTAAAATAAATAATTTATTACGTTACGTTAATGAGGGTCTTTAAACTTAAATATTTTAAGTTAAGAGTCATGTTTTGTGTCTCGCAAATTGATACTCATATAGCGTACTTTAATTTGAGAGTTACAAAATTTTAGATCATTGCGTTTTTGTTCCTTGAATTCTGTTAGTCTTTATAGTAATTTCGATTAATGTTTTATTTAAGGTTTTTGAGGATTTCAATTATGGTTAGAAATATGTTGTTTTATTAAAAACTTGCGACGTGAATCATGCATCCTATATGCATCTCGCTTTGACATACCAGTGCGAGCGAGATGTGTATACTATAAGTTACACGAAAACTCAGAGCCTACCGAGAACCGTGATGGACGTGCTGTCTCTAATGCACTTGGCAATACTTACATAAGTGTGACAGGGAGGCAAAATGCCGATCATCGTTGGTAGTTTACGCAGTAGCACATCTTGTGTTTGACAGCAACACGCGGTGTTCTCGCGTATACCCGTCTCTTTTCGATTGTATTGTTTAAATAGAGACGGATAGTCGCGAAGAGATGGTGGATACCGTCAACACTTATTCATAGACGTCTCGTTGTCCTTTTCTTACTTAGAAATGTTGATAAAACGGAAAGGGACGAACTATAGTTATCACTGTGCTAAGGTAGGAGACGTTTTTGAATAAGGGGGACACTATTCATATTGGAGAAGTATAAATAAACGACAAATAGAGTGCAGATAGTGTCTAGCTTTAAAATACAGGGTGGAAAGATAAGTCGGGCCCTGGAAGGAAACTACCTTTAATCCTTAAGTTGGCTCATTTTACTCAAAGGAAACATTCCATTATTTAAAAAAAGAAAGATTACTGCATTCATAGATATTATTATTTTTTCGAAAGAATTTTAGGGAAAATTGTTCCACAGGCGAGTATACGACATAATGATTGTCGGCGGAATTTAAACATTATCGTTAGCTCAATCGGAAAGTGTAAAAGAATCATGTAAACATTATTTTTTTCATATTTAGCAGGTTCGATCGGGCGAGACAAGTGAAATTAATAAAAACTTTGAATACAGTTCGGTTTCATATTTAAAATTAAATAATGTTTCCTTTCAGTGAAACAAGATAACTTAAGGTTTTAAGGTAGTTTCCCTTCAGAGCCCGACTTATCTTTCCAGCCTGTATATTGAACATTATATCACGGAGTTTATTCACCTCGCAAGTTTTTTAATTTCTGTTTGTGTCAACAAGATTTTTAATCAGCTCAATATTTTCATGTGACGACAATATCTTATTTCCCACTGAAAATACCTTGAAATATATTTAAGTTTCGTTTTATTTGGCCAGGCGATATGTCGCCTAGTTGTATACAAACGTGCTTTGTCTATGGCCTTAAATTATTTAAATTATAAGGGCCGCCGCACACAACACTGAATTCGGATTTGAGGGTCTGAAATTCAGTCACATATTTTTGCATTATATCGAATACTTGTTCCCAATGTCAAGGCTAGACATAGGAATAAACACAAACACAACATAAATATATTATAAAGTAAAACATTACACAACATGTAATTTGCCCTTAGTGACCCTGCCTGCGACACTGGAGGTTCTGGGTTCGGATCCCGGGGAGGGCATTAGGTATTTTGTTTATTTGTGATCACAAATATTTGTTCCTTGGTCGTGGTTGGACATGTATTTTAACACTTTCACTGGCAGATCAAAAGGTTGTCGCTACACGCCAACCTGTTGTACATTGTACTCTACTTAAATTCCAAGAATGCCACTAAGATCAATAACTTTATTACATGCCACACGACTCCCCAGGGGAGTTATTTACTATACAATTAACGTCGGCTGGCATTTGTTTTTGTCCTGGCACTGCAAATAGTATAGTGATAAACTCCCCCATGGAATCGGCGGCATGTGAACAAAATTACCGATAACTCCCCAGTGGCGCTCTTGGTATTGAATGTGTAGTATCTATCTGTTGTATAATATTGTCGCTTGGTACCCACATCACAAGCCTTAATTGAGCTTACCGTGGGACTGGGTCGATTTGTATAAGTGTCGCAGGTTATTTATTTATTTTAGTTTTATAAACAGCAGTAATTTTAATTTACATAGACTATGGACATGACATTAGAATCTACTGCTACTTGTAGTACGCGAGTGGTTAAGGCGAAAGTAGGTAAACAGACGGAAATCAGAACGTCGACTATCAAAAATTTGTCATTTTTTCGGGATCATCTGATCATAGTTAAGTATTGTCTGCGACGGCCCTATAAGTGCGCTTCTGAAATGTTGTGTATTGCCATAATATCACATATAGATGTATATTAGAATAGTAAAAAAATAGTACTACCTATTGATAATTTTGGGGGTTTACATTCTTAGACATTTCTGTAGACTTCATACTAATTGTTTATGGTAAGTGACAGATATTTTATAAAGTATGTTCGTATTATTCGGACATCAGGTGCGACCACACTGCAGCTTTAACATGGTGACGAAAGGGATTAACCGCAAAAGCTAGCCCCAAAATTAGAAAATGTTTTTATATTCACTTTATGTAGTATCTACTCAATCACTACATTACGCTTAAATCTTTAAAACTACGCAACGGATTTTTATGAGAATTTTTTTTTAGGTAGGGTAATTCAAGAGGAAGGTTTTTATGTAGGTATAGTACCCGTGCGAAGCCGGGGCGGGTCGCTAGTATTTTATATAATTGAAGGGTCCACGGAAAAAACATGTCCAGTGCTTAAAAAAAACAGGGCAAATTCACAGCAGCGGTGCGAGCAGCGTGCGGTAAAAACGGTACGGAACGATGTCTCACCGAGATTCCGTACCGTCGCCGATTTTGATCTGCGGTGTGGTCGGACCTTTATTTATGACTGTCGGTAAATTATGGGAACAGACTATGATTGGAGTTGTGACAAGATTTGGGACGGTTTACGAAAAATATATACTAATACATTTTGTATTCATGGATTTCTTATGTCCTAACTCGTTCGATTTGGTGACATACAATGTGTAGATAAAATGTTTATGACCAACCCGAGCTTATAATTCAAGTGTCCCCATATAACCTCATAGAGGCAAAGTACACTCAACCAATCAGAGTGGCCCAGCACTCTAGGACCGTGTCAAAATAATGTAATTAGAAATGTCTTACAATTTGTTTTATAATTTTATAACGTTACTTTGACTTAGTTCTTGGGTGGCCTAGGATTCGAACTGATTTATTACACCTGTAAGTTCTTAAGTAAGTTATAGGGACGGAGCTATACTAAGGAATGAGATAGTGATATTCACCTCTCATTCCTTAGTATAGCTCCGTCCCTATAACTTACGTAAGAACTTACAGGTGTACGGCGTATCAGATTAATTTTAATGTGGGTGTAAGTAAAAGCTATACAGGGTGTTTGGTTAGCGGTGTCGGAGCTTTTAAGGGCTTAAACTACAATTAATTTCATCGATAAATTACCAAACAATTTTTTTTTTGTGCCAACGATAATTAAATGGCGGCCATTTTAAAATTTCAAACAGACGAATACGGGCGCACGTGATTTTTCTGGAATTATAAGTTTGTTATCGGTGCTATCCTTGCAATAAAAATCTCGTTAGAGAGCTCATTAGATAAGCAAACTAATTAAATAATCATTTGACTCAACTATTTGAACAACAAGGCTAAAAAAAATTTTTTTAATTAAAAATAATAAAAAATTCACCTTAATTTTTCAATTAATTTAATTTTGCATGAAAACTAGGTCGTTAAGATAGGTTTTTGGTGTTGTTATTTGTTAGTACAGGATGTTAGCTAAAATACAACACCAGATTACAGTTATACCTTAAGTACTTTAGGAATTACAAGTGCTCAAACATGCACTGGATGGATGGAAGGCGGCCACTTCACTAGTCAGTACACTGCTGACATTCATTTGTTTATGGATTTTGCATCGGGAACGCTAAATGCAGCTGTTTTGGTGTATGTTTGAGCACCTGTAATTCCTAAAGTACGTAAGGTATGACTGTAATTATGGTGTTATTTTTTAGCTAACATACTGTACTAATAAATAACAACATCAAAAACCTATCTTAACGACCTAGTTTTCATGCAAAATTAAATGAAATTAAAAATGAAGGTGATTTTTTTACTATTTTTAATTAAAAAAATTTTTTTAGCCTTGTAGTTCAAATAGTTGAGTCAAATAATTAGCTTAGTCAGTTTGCTTATCTAATGAGCTCTCTAACGAGATGTTTTTTGCAAAGATAGGACCGATAACAAACGTATAATTCCAGAAATATCACGTGCGTCCGTATTCGTCTGTTTGAAATTTTAAAATGGCCGCTATTTAATTATCGTTGGCACAAAAAAAAATTGTATGGTAATTTATCGATAAAATTGATTGTAGTTTAAGCCCTTAAAAGCTCCGACACCGCTAACCGAACACCCTGTATGTATCGATAATATATGCTCAGGAGAAATGGTTTATACTGAAAAATATATAGTAGAAGCGGTTGAAACTTGTTCAAAAGTTGTTGTATGTCACGTCAAATTGAACTAAAGGTTCAAATAGGTATATTAAATCATTATCGAACCGGGTTACTCACGTATTTAAGTCGAAGATTGCTCGACATGTTTGGACCCATTAAGAGGGTCATCGTCCAGAATCATCGACGTAACCGGGTTGGTTAGATAATATTTTAATATGTTTGAGCCTCACGTTAGTTATAATTCTAAAAATAAAGGTTCAAGTCATATTTCGGTGTTCATGTCACCCGTTTTTAATTGTTAATTGAAAGTAAATTGTTCAGTAATTTTGTTTTAATTCGGTTTAGCTCTTACAATATTTAATTTTGGGATATGCTGTTATTTTTGAAATTGTTTTCAGCCATAAAGAGTATATCAATTTAGTATGTGAGAACGGGACTTTATATAATTTGGTCTTTAGGCTTGATTTTTATTTACCTATTGTTGATATGCTTAAGTATTAAAATGCAAACAATACGTTGGTGAATCAACTTTTTTCTGTCTGTTATTTCATGGTTACGGTCGCCTGAGTCACGCTGGTTTTATGCAAAATTATGCTACTTAAATTATTCAAACATGCATGTAGTCCATCTTTGTAGGTGGCCCATTAAGGAAAACTGTTTTTTAAAACCAGAAAATTGCTTGTGTGCATGGTTTAGGTAGTATAATTTTGCCTAAAACCAGTGTGACTTAGGCGACCGTAACCATGGCAATAACAAACAGAATAAAGTTGATGCACCTCCCCTAAATTTATGTTGTATTGAAAACTGTACATTTAATAACTAGTAAATACCGTGCCTAAAGACTATTTTATTATTGTTCCATGTTATAGAATAGGAGGACTTGGAAAGTGATATAAATGATGGAATCGAAAAGGTAGCGAGGAATAAATTTGTATGGACGTTTTTATATGCGGGGTATTTATACTTATCTTGGGAAATATTCTATGTCAAAGGCTTTTCGCACACGTTACGCAAGTCGGTTCTGTTAACTCTGCTAAGAAACGTGGATGGCCAAACTGATGCCAGAAAATACCTATTATACACCGTGGGCTCGTATATCCCCAAAGATTATAAGCACGCATTTTAACGTAGAAAAAAAAAACAAATAAGATGAGTTCGAATTTTGATAATTTTTGGCGAAAAAAATTTTTGTTAATAATTTTGAATGTATTTTATTATAAAAAGTAAATGTTATTCGTAAAACTGGAGCTTAAAATGAGTGCTACCGTTTTTTTTCATTCGTTCAAGTTTTATTTCTCACTTTTTGACATCTATTAATGAGGTTTGTGAGACTATTCTCCATAATAATACCAACGTCGTTAAAAATACCTTGTGTATTGAGTAACAATTAGAAAATATGTTTTTTTCAATTGGTATTAACTCTGAAACTAGGCGATATCTAGAGAAGTATATATGACATTATAGTTTATAAATGTACTTACTCAGGAACACACTGTTAAAATCAGTCGGATTTTAACAGCCTACGGTGTATAATTTAATTCAAATTCAATTCAAATTCAAATTAATTTATTGCTTACATGCTGTTTTACAAAACGGATCTTAAGGTATATTAAAACAAGTATCTGTGATTTTTTACTTTTTGGGACACCAAATAGCATGAAATTAAAAAACCTTAATTTCAATCAAGTTTGTATTTACAATTAAGCACTAAATTTCAACAAATCCTCGGTTTAGGTGTTAATTTTATAAACTAAGCGATATTATAATATAAAAATGATGATCAATCTTGGATTTCTAAAAATATCGTACTTAATTGTAGTTACGAACCAGACAATTAAGGTGTTTTTTAATGTCACGCTAATTAGGTGTCAGTAAAAGTGAAAATGCCCATCTAGAAATCTGAATTTTTGGCAGATTCATAATCTGACGGAATTCCGTAACGTATGCGGCGAGCCTTAGATTAATTTTGTACTTTCGTTCAGCGAAGTAGTGGGGTTACAATAGTTGCTATGTATATTATATGAAACTGACTGCTTTACTGGTTACTAAGTATAATATAACACAATTTGAATATATTAGATTATTCAGTTCAATATTAATGTATTTTATTTGCACACCTATCCTATAAGCTAATGGCACTGGGCGAACCAAAAGCGAGTTTAGCGATTGATAGCTCGGCTATAAAACGAAGAAAGTATAGTCGCTCCCGTGTAAAGAAAAGAGACATGGCGATGTTTGTAGCTACTTGTTGGCTACTTGCTCAGCTAGTATACCTAGTTATTAGCTCAGAGGTGAACTACAAATACCTATAGCTGTCAGCCTCTGTAGCTTAGTTGGTAGTGACTAATGACCCTGCCTACCTCGAATCCCGGCGAGGGCATTATTTGTATTTATTTATCACAAATATTCGTTCCTTCGTCTTGGCTGTCTATGTATTTATGTATCTACATATATGTATCTATCTATTATATATATCGTCGCCTGGTACCCATATCTCAAGCCTTAATTGAACTTACCGTGGTCGATTTGTGTAAGATGTCCCAAGATATTTATTTATGATTTATTTAAATATCGTCGTGTCTCTTCTTTACACAGGAGCAATAATTTTTTGTTCGTTTTATATAAAAATTAGAATCTTTCAACTTTGAGAAACGAGCCCTCGGTTCAACTCCGGGAGAATTGTTTAGAGAAAAAGAAAAAAAAAACACATAAATAAAATAGCTTTATTCAAAATAAAATCATTTGTACAATAATTTGTGTTAAAACAATACTACTAGTAAGTACGTGGGGTGGTTAGAGATTAGAAGGGACAGCCAAACAGGCACGTTAGTCTTTCGTTAACTAACAACCAAAACTCACCATAAAAAAATATTTTACTGGCACTACTCAGCAACCGCGTATGTTAGTATTGATACGCAACTGAGATACGAGCTTTAGTTCTAGTAGGTACAGTCGCCTTCAGATATATCGGAGCGGCCACGGCGCTCAAAAATATCTGAACATGCATTCTAATGCCATGACAAATTGACAATAGAGACGTGCTCAGATATTTCTAAGCACCCTGGTCGCCGATATATCTGAAGGTGACAAAATTTCATCGGCTGACAATCAAAACTCACTATAAAAACTGTCACTACTCATAGCAACCTCGTCAGTATTTAATCAGAACTGAGATACGAGCTTTATTTCAAGTAGGTATTTTGTTACATTGTTACTTAATGAGTTTTGGTCGTCCGACGATTTGTCACTTGGTAAGTTTTGGATGTCAACCGACGATTTGGCTACAAATATTGGACAATATAACAAACAACGCATAATTGAGTCGGTGGCTGAGCTATGCGAGCGGAAAGTGTGTGTTTATCGAATGTGAAACGACGCGTAATTGGTAAAAGATTTTCCTAGTGGTGGCAATAAGCTTTCTAATAACCAGTTTTTTTTATAACTAGGTAATATTTGAAAAAAAAAAGAAAAACTGTTTTCCTGTTTGCCATTTTACGCAAAACCCCTCGTGTGTCGCGAATATTTTTTTCTAATAGTTTCCTCGTCACTGATCAGTGCTTAGACATACGAAGGGTTAAGACGGAACTGCTGAAAGGACTAATAATTAATTAACCCAATAATGCATGAGACAAACGAAATGCATTTCAAATTTGAACCTTAATGGAAATCAATAGAGTTAAACCAAAGTGGCCATATATGTCTTCGTATGCATTAGAGGGCACATCGGGATATTTTTTAAAGCCGACTGTCTGATGATGGGATCTTGGATCCCACTATCGGACCCCGACTTCGTGCCAATGGCGACATCTCGGTATAACACAAAACATTTTTTTTAAACCTTGGCGGACAACTACGCTAATGCAGTAAGAACTTACTAACTTGCGCGGGACGCCGTAAAGTTCAATTTCGGTTAATAATCACGATTGACTGGCGTCAGTATCACGATATTTCGTATCGCCTCTCGGCTGTCAAAAGGTTCAAACATTAGTTGGCGCCGTACTATACGAAACAAAATCTAATCTAAATCTAACGCTAAATCCAGCGTAGTGACATACTGCTACAGGGCAGTCTAATTATGCGTTGGCTCGTATTATCAAACCGGAATCAGGAAGGGATTCGAGAGTACTGTTGACACAACAAATGACTCAATATTTACCAAGAAAAGATAGTTTATAGATGTAGTGAGTAATTAATTAATCTATTGACTGTAAGTTTTTGCACTTAAAGTTGCTTGCACTTAAGATTGACTTATACACTGTTGTGTCAACAGTACTTTCGAATCCCATTCTAATCGCGGTTTGATAATAATTCCGTTACTTATATCCAAAAGAAATAGGTAATATTAGCAACAAACAATAACTAATTTAGCTGTCAAGAATACTTTGGACATATAATGAAAGATACTAGGAAACATTTTTTTTCTTTGGCAACACTCATCTCAAATCAATTATCCTGACATTGACATTTTATATAATCTGGTAACAATAGAGGAATTTCGGGAATCTGCAACTATTTCTATCGCTTCGATTACTTATCGCAAAGTCCCGTATTTTCGCCTAGTAAGTTTTCGCATTAATTTTAGGGCAGGGTGCACATAAAATTACTAATAGGTACATAAGAATTAATTATTGGAATCATATTTTAACGACAAACGGGTCTTGATCGCGTAAACTTACGTTTAATATGAGTGATAATCGTGAAATTTTTAATAAATAAAATATTAAAATATTTTTAGTAATTCACACTAGGCGAAGATTGGTATCTTAGGTGAAGATACGAGGCGCGACGGTATTAATTGTTGTACAGTCGAAGACAAAATAAGGGGTATACAAAAACGTTCAAAAATATGTCCCAGTGCACTCTAATTCTGTGTAATAAGAACGTCGTAACATATTTATGAACGGATTCTTTCGATACTTATTTTTGCACTTGACTGTAATAGAAAGAATTGAACAAAATGTTCGTTATTTGTATCGCCTTAAATTAAGTTGTAATTGGAAAGACAGAGATAGTTTGAGAGCCTCAAAACGATAAAAAAGTTTAAACAATGAAAATAACAGTTAAGTAGTAAGTATATAGCCTCACAAGATTTATACTGCTACTAATCTCTGCTTGGACCTCAAGAATAATTAATCATATAGTAGGTATTATATTTAGCAAGGTACAGTCGACAAAAAAGTCTCCTTTACAGCTCACAAAGTGTTATCTGTATTATTTTGTAAAATAAATTTTATAATCATTATGGTAAGGTATAAAATACAAGCTCTTAAATTTTAACTATCACGCACACTAGCACAGAACTTCTTCGCAGTGTGTGTCGTGCGTCTGAGATAGCTTGTTAGTGTGCGGAGCCTGTAAAGGGCACTCTTTTGTCGACTGTACATTAAAGACGCGAAAGTGAATATTGTGGAAGCAAAAATACGTCACAGAACTGATCCAAACCATAACGTACGGTTCCCGTCGAGCGGAGGAGTCGCATTTGTATTTTTTACTGATTTTTTATACGTTGTACGCTCCTATTAATATAAGCACATCCAAAATTCTGCGGGGCCCAACTCCGCCTATCGGAGGGGAATCGTACAGTACAGTCGCCATTAGATATATCTAAGCAGCCAATTTCACAACTTTTTGAGGACGTATCTATTGTGGTGGTAGAGTGCATGTTTAGATATTTTGAGCACTCCGATATATCTGATGGCGACTGTACATAAGTACTGCATTTATATGATTTATATAAATAAATCGCACAGATTTTTGTAAGTACATGAATGAAACAAAGTCTGTATTCTAGCCTGAGTTGCATTTTTCAGAAGAGCAAGTGACAAAATTTCCCAGTAATACTAAAAGTGAATAATTGTCTGCCATTGTATTGTCACGTAAACATCAGAATATATAGGTTTTAAATGTAACACGGGCGATTCTCTTAACGTGAGATAACTCATACTTGGAACTTGGAAGTGCAATAAAAATAAAAATTCATACGGAATGATTATCAGCCCGCAATGAAATCCGACACTCTCGAGTAAAACGTTCGTTAACAGTTAATTTCGAAACTCATCGATGCTCAAGAATTGTAAATAAAATGATGTGTAGGCATAATTAATTGTGACTTTCAAATACTTTCTAATTATTGATAATACCAATTAAATATGTCTGGTTTCATTTATCAAATTATCACGCGTATTAGATTTAAACACTGTATTTCTGCTTCAACTAGGTTCAGTGCAATTTATACATAACAACAATATGAAAGAGGATACAGAAATATGAATTCGGAAATATGCCTGAAAAGACACCTACAAAAAATCGAGGCTCAAACCCGACAAGTCGAGATAATTTTTCATTTAAATAACAACCTCAGCCTCACGTCAGTGTCATATAGTCCGTATTTTAAAGACTGATTTACTCGACTCGCTCGGAATTAAGCATTGTCAAATACATTAATAATTTCAGAGTGTCAGGACTCAATTAATTACAACAACTAAATAACAACAACACGAATTCCAATAGGTAAACCACATTAAACAAAGAAATTAAACTCCTATATTTCGCTGGAACTAACACATATTGAAACATGTACATAAAATCTTAAAACTCAACGTAGATTAATTAAGTTATTTGTTACGATACACAACCAAAAGCGCTATTAACACAGAATAACATATTTAATAATTAATAACATTTACAGTACCCGGCAATATAACTACGCCTATTCCAGGAGAGACATTCAAAATATTAATTCATTAGATTGTGTATTTGTAGTGCGCAAAGATGACGTGTTGGTCGATTGAAAAAATACATACAGTCGTGGCCAGATAATTAGGAACAAGATTTTTTTCCCCATACAACTGCCTGCAAACATGGCTTTGCAAATTTTATAATAATTTAAGAAATAATTGACCATTTTTCTTTATTAATATCAGAACTTAACTATTATTAAATAAGGTATACTGGAACGTATTGCAAAGTTCCATAAAATACCTATCTTGAAAAATATGGATGACCCCATAAACACTTCAACCTAATTAAGAACAAAATGTATGAAATCGTTCCTAATTAAGTTGAAGTGTCTATGGCGTCATCCATATTTTTCAAGTTAGGTATTTTTTAGAACTTTGCAATACGTCCCAGTATACCTTATTTAATCATGGATAAGTTCTGACATTAATAAAGAAAAATGGTCAAATATTTTTTAAATTATTATAAAATTTGCAAATCCTTATTTGCAGGCAGTTGTATGAGAAAAAAAATCTTGTTCCTAATTATCTGGCCACGACTGTAGTTACGGGCTTACCTAATCGAAACAATAATCACCATTGTGTTACGAAAGTTAATCATATAAACTATTTATGGTAAATACGTAACACAAAAATGTGATATTAAATTTTGTTTTCATTAAAAGCCTCAATGTGGCATTAGTCACACCTAAATATCGTTAGTCTATTACAATGCCTATTTTATATAAAATTCAGTCATCGTTGATCAGAAATCGTCCTAAATGTGTCTCAATCTATAGCCTAGTAAAACACTCCATGCTATTTTATTTCAATCATATTTAGAACCTTACTGTGTATTTATAGTGTGAATAGTAACGACATTCGATTGTTATTAAAATCAATAAAACAAAGGAAACGCTACTTTATTAATTTTACTGTTATTTTTTTTTATTAAAGGTTCAAATTCTATTGAAGCATAAGGAGCAATATAAAAACGTGCAATATTTATCCCCGGGTACTGTAAAAAAGTAACCTACATAGTAAATATTTATATTAAACACTTCCCCCGCTTACACGTATGTGGTGCCAGTAAACCACATTTAACATCTAGTGTGGTAAAACATTAAGTAGGTACTGGGTCCATTCAACCCCACGTAATATTATCCCCAACTTCGCCTAGGTAATAAAATTAGGTACTTTTATCAATGTTCCCTAAATACATATTTTTTAATTTGATACACTTGTTAATATTATGGGCTAAGTTGGGAATATCAACAGTATTACCTAAAAGCACCTAAACCACTACAGTAAACCATTTTTTATAATTAAATTCTCTCTTTGGCTAATTAATAAGCAATTAATGCTTGAGCATTTTAGTTTTTAATAATCAAAATTTGACTAGTAATTCAGTAATCGTTAATCGTCTACACCGATATGTCGTGCGTTTTATTTTTAAGTGGAAACTACTGTAGCGTTATCAAGATTATGTGTAGTAAGATTAAAAATGTTTACCTCTCAAAGTCGATGAACACTAACGAAAACACACATATTTAATATGGTTATACTCGTGAATTCATAATGGCACTTTTAAATTCACTCTTTTCAGAAAATATATTAAATATTTTTTACCAACTCTGACCTAAAGAAGCACATAAGATCACAAACATTTTATATTGAATAGTTCTACAAAAACTACACGAACATGTTTCTCGTCATGGTACGTACTCGTATGTCCGTAGTTAAGACAACAGAACATTTATTCTGATTTATTTAAAGTCTACTTAATATACTAAAACGGTAAAAGCGGTTAACTAGATAAATAGGCGATTCAAGTTTTCCTAAAACCTAATAAACTCTTAACATTATTGGCAAAAATTTAGCCTCCATAATTCACAATAGGGACGTTTTCAAAAATATTGTACGTAAGTAAGAGCTTGATGAAAACGAAACTTCGTGACACAAAAGAGCGACGTCAAGTATTGTTTTCATTAAAGCCCCATCTACAATTTTTTTGTAATCGACCTAATAAATAAACTACATTTTTAGTCTGATGCTGCAAGCAAAAAACACAAATATAACTTAAAGAAGAGACAATATGAGATATCCACTATTATCATAAATTCAATTAGTGTCAATAATTTATCATTCATGAATAATATTTAGTATCCGGGCAGTAATCTAAATCTGAGTAATATGAATTAAAAATTTCCTACTTACTTTTAAGATTTCATAAATCATTCACATGTTTTCAATCAGGTCCTCTGACGCATAATGTCGTGTTTTTTTCCTTCTAATGACGTGGCGACGTTTCATAATGTAATCGATACAATTAGACCTTGGTGGTAAAGTTTTCCAAAGTAAAGCATATTATAGCAAGGCGTTACAAGATGCCTAGAACATCCAGTATCACCTATTATACAACCAATTATCAGAACATAGAACAAACATTGGTAACCGACCGTCACTAGAGTCTGCCTATTCTAACTTCCAAAAGTAACGACATTTGTTCTTTGGTTAAAGCCTTTACCTTTACTTAGTTTAAAAAGGCGTTTCGGTATTTATTGCATTTCTTACAACCATTCCACCTATTACGCACTACGATGCCATCTTATTTCATGAATTTCATGATGTTTCAAGATGTACTGACCATCGCCTTTCGTAGAGCTAATGAAAGGACACGTAATCCATCGTGTCTAGATTCTATTGAACTACTTTTATGCGCTTTTAGCATGTAATCCAATGGTCAGTAAGTTTTACAATCTTTAATGCGTTCAAATGTCACGTGATCCGAAGGCACGGTGACAGTTCACATCTCTCCAAAATCACAAAACCATTGCCGTCATAAGAGGCGAACATCTTTCAAGATTTACAACAGTTTGACTGCTGCGGTATAAATATAGACACCAGATTAATCCGATACTACGATAAACGTGTTAAAAAACCTGCCACGTCACTTCTGACTTTACCAGCACTCACATGAACAAATAATCCCGTCGACTTAGTGTGGCCGGCCGCTCTTTCCCCGTTGGGGACTGCCGGGCACAGAAGAGATGCCAGGGTAATCCAGACCCATGAAGTTTCGCTCCCTGACGTTTCGCTTCAGATATTCCGATATGTGTTGCACTATCAGATCGATCGCAACTGAAAAGTAAAAATTTTGTTGTATCTCTGGTGAAGTTATATTTTGAGGATAAGAATTACCATTATGCGTATAATGTATTTTTATGAAAATGGTATTCAAATATTAATCATTCAAAAATATTGAAATTAACTGTAGAATTGTTTTTAATTCCTTCCATATTACGAATTAAGAAATAATGAAACATTTTAAGTACCTACCTATTGCAGATTGGGTAATTAATGAAGTGTTTTACACACTAAAACTGAACTAAAGCGCCTTGTATATTCATAATGCTTAATGTGTAGGCATTTAGAAGTTCCGCATTTGAATAATGACCAACTCCGTGTGGTTCGGTAGGTAGACTAAATATAACATTCATAGGTAGTTCCACGACAGTTGAGGTTACTCACAACAACATGTCATGTACCTACACACAAGGGGAATTTGATAATACATATTAATAACAAATTTAACTGCAATTGTAAGCTTCTCAAAAAAGTTTGTTCAAGGGATTAGCTTCAATAATTTAATTTGGCATAATTAGTCATTCATTCGTTCACCTCATTTTTGCAATTAGTACTTTATAAATGTGCGTGTAAATCGTGAAATCATTCAACTCAACTCTGCTGAAATTATCTATACCACACCACAGGTGTGTTACTTTTTATTTCCTATAGGTACTGCCGAGTCTCGTATAAAAAGTTGAACTTGCGCATAAATTTTAGGTTAGAGTGCATAGAAAATGACTAAATAGCAAGTATGAAAAACATGTACTTTGCTACGTTACAGTCTGTCCTAAAAAATAAGGCGGGAACTTCAACTTTTTACACTAGGCGAAGATGGGTGTCCTAGGCGAAGATACGATACTCGACGGTACCGGAATTCTAACTTAGTTTAAACTCTCCAAGTATACTCTTTTGTACCATGATATGTTTTACTTCCGCTACAAATCTCAGTGCTTGGTTAAGGTGGACACTTAATAAAATAAAAGAATTCGATAAGGTTTCACACTTTATTTAGGAATACAAACAACTAAATGCTTCAACGGATCGTACAAGTATCTGCAAGTAGTACTAGTCTTAGAAATGGAACAGTCAGGCTTAAGTAAAATCGTTGTGGAGAATTACAGGCAATTTGGAAATGTCGATCTTGAACATTAACTAAATTACGAAACACTAATGGGCAAAAACAACAATACATATAGAAGGTACAATTTTATAAAAGCTCTTATTTTTATTAGTAGTACATGTTATCAGCAGAGATCGGACAAATTGGCGTCATTGTTTGCAATAATATGGACATGATTGAATGATTAATCAAACAAATAATTTCTACAAATTTAATATTGTTCCCTTAGTGCGACTATTTGCAAAGATTTTCATAACATCCCTAGATTTAGAGATCTATAGAAAAATGAAATAAAATAATATCAGTTCCTTTTTTGAAAACCTCCAACTATATATTATGTACAAAAAATTGTACCTACTCTGTTAAGTGATGAAAATCTTAACATAATGCGTGCTGATAATAAAAAATACAATATTTTTCTGTATGTAGTCTAAACACAAACCAAATATAGAAAGAATCCATAAGGATGTATTGACAATTTTAGTAGGTAATGGAAGATTTTTTTTTGCCTTAGGTATCATTTTGATTCTTTAATACATAAGTGCAACCTAGTCTGAAGAACCCAATTAAAAATACCCTTTTAAACATAAATGATTGTTTCTTATGTTGTTGAAATAACCCAATATTATTATGGTCAGTCAAAATTATTCAGGGCTTCAGTGTGCACATTAAGGAATGATTTTTTAAGGATTACATTAGGTAATAAAAACTCAAGCCAAAAGTAAACAAAATTGTCAGCGAGATTTTATTACAATAAAAACACGTTTACTTAACAAATTAATAATTGTGAACAGTTGTATCCTATTGTGAGATAAATGGGATAATCATAATTAAAACACCTTAACTTCTAATAGTTTTCTTCTACGAACAACCTCTTGGGAATTTCTCGTTCATAGTAGAAATGATCCCTGCTTTGGGTATGGGTATAAAGTTTATTCCTTTATCTTAGATGGAGAAGTAAACTTAGTTTTTACCACCTACACTAGCAAAATAGCAATTGCCAGTGCTGGACAGTTTAATTGATACATTTATTCGATACAATTACATACATGGAATATGTAGGATAAAATAATCACTTGTCTAAGTTTATTGGTGACAATAATAAACACATGTCTAATACATTAATACCTATACCTACATTATGGACAAACTCATAACATACGATTAAAACGCGTAAACAAAACACGCGAAGGACTAAAAAAACACTAATTTAGCTTAACATAAATCAACTAAACTACCATTTATTATAAGGTAATAAAAAAGTTAGTATTGTCAATAAATTGTGATTTTTAGAATAGACATAAGACGTTTCTAAATTACAAGTAAACATTATATTTCCTCAGGTTAGAAGTAGAAATAAGTAAACATAAAATTCAAGTGTTTGAAAAAACCTTATTTAAAAGTCGAAATAACTACATAAACGTCATACCCCCTTTATTCATAAACGTCTCCGAACTTAGTAAGCCACAAAGTATCGTTCGTCCCTTGGGCGTTTTCACAAACTGTTGTTGAAATCACTTTTTTATTTAAATTCCTGACAGAATCGAAAGACCTCGTGATTCTGAGTCGAATAAGCCGAAACTTGTCCAAATTAAATAACAAAGTGTTTTCAACAAAGTTTTGTGAAAACGCCCCCTTACGGTCTTATCAAAATGTGTAAGATCGATAGAAACAAACAATACTTAACGGCTTGCTAAGTTGGGAGACGTTGATGAATATGGAGCTTAGGGTTTAAGTCATAAGTCACTAAAGTAGCGATCAGCCATGTTAACTCTATCACGTTATTAAGTAAAATTGGGTCCTAACTCGTCGGTTGGTGCACCTAACTTCGCCCAAATATCAAGTGCGATTAACCTTTTCTGATTGTCATCTCTTGTAAAAATGAATACCCTATCATTTTAAATGTATCACAAAATTTTACAGGAGTTCTATGAAAGAAACGCCATTGTATCGAATATACTTAATTAACATATTTTAGCGACAGTATTTAAAATATGATTATACAAATATACATACGCTAACTCTATATTTTCTATGAAAACCACCAATCCCTAATAAACCGTAACGACTATAATTCAACTTTCTCATCTATTACTTTTGTTAAAAGATATAATTGGTAATCGGATTCATAGAAGAAAAACTTCAAAAAACTGAGTGATTTAGGAACACTTGTAATCAAGAAAAAAATAAAACAACAAAAATATTTGACAAATATTGTCCAATTAAATTGCATATCGAATCCCGAATATTTAATATATGGGTATGTAGTATTTATTATGTTTTGTATTTAGAATTCCGATCATGATATACCATTAACTTGGCAAATGGCAGTGTATCTTTAAAGATACATAGTTTTTGACCCACTTTTTGTATTTTTTTTAAGACAGAATTTTTTGCTATACACAGCGGCGAGGAGGCTAGAACCCACGATTTTTTTTAAATTCTTCCAAGTTTAGGGTTAAAAGGTCACGCAAATAGCAGCGGCAAGAGTAAACATTTTCATGTTCAGATAGGTTGATAAATATGTAATACAAAACTTGTGTTGGGGCAGCTTGAACTATCACTAGCGGCTTGGCCATGGACTCGCGAGATTTGCGGCGCGGCGAGCGTTTTACGTGTTCATTGCGCGGTCGACACGCGCAACGCGCGGTTGTTAGTTGGGATCGCACACAATGATTAGTGATTACTTCCAATTATTGCTACTGTTCTCTAAATTCAACTCACCCCGTTTATATTATCTACTCCACGCCTGTTATGCCATACATAACAACATTTATGCTTAGTGCAAAATCAATGTAACAACAAATTCCTATTACTTTGTGCGAGGAGGATCGTAAAAAAGGGTATATTTATAGGATTTCCTAATCCTTTACCATTTTGAAAAACTGTTTCAGTAAAATTCATTCAACGAACGATGGAAGCGTTGGCTTATTATTTCTAAAGACTATATAATTTGTTCGAATATTTCGAATTTAGTCTCTATTAGTTACTTCGTCTCTAATTTCGACAGAAAAACACGAAGGTGTAAGTAACTAATGATATGTTAAACATAGACGACAGTCAATACGACATTAAAAAGGCGATAAGTAATCACGGGAACATACAACATAGATGATATAATATTTCATGTTTTACTTCCTTTAGACTATTATCAAGGAATAGTTCTGGTATACTTCAGCAGCACCATTAAATAAAATCAAATTCCGTTACCCCAGGTACTTTTTAAATTACATGTACGTAAATTCCCTAAGGTAGGAATAGAAATAAAAGTCTTAATTTAAATTATAAAACATCTACCACATAGGATAGCAAAATTTATAGGTATATTAGAAATAATGAATTATAAACACTGGGTGAAGTTAAGATCTATAGGCGAAATTAAGTGACGAAGATGGCCATTATAATTTCTGTACTTTGCACAACCCATTTCACAAAAAAAAAACAATACACCGAGTAATGGAAATAGGTACATTAAATGCAGATAAAATCATGTGATCTAACTACCTACACAACTATAAAGTTTACTGAAATGCTAATTTTGGCAGTACAGTTGTTAAAATGTACCTACACAATCTACACATATACAATTTGTGCAAGACTTTTAACTTTATCTGTTGCGACACGTTTACGTTTATTGTATAAAAGGGAAGCTTACTAAACTAAATCAAAATCAGCCTTAAGTATAGTTTGACAAAAAAATAACCACGACATACATGAATGCTAGGATAGGGCAATATCCTAATTGGGGCAACATAGCTGTACCTACGCACAACCAATTGGACTCCTAGGCCACTCTAAGATCTGAAAAAGAGATTTCATAAAGTCATAAATCAACTTGATAAATTTTTCGAGTGGCGTAGGGTTCTAATTGGTTGACTGTATATTTTTAGGATTAGAAATAAGATGCATTATATTGACGCGTTATTTTATAAGGAATTTTAATTTTCTATTTTTATAATAATTTATATTTATGTTGAAACCATATATTATATACATTAGTAACATATTTTCCGTGTGCGATTCATTTTCCAATAGTGTTTTTAATAAAGTCATGCCATCAAAATTGGTTACCTTATTGCTAATCCTAAAAAGTATAGTTTTAGTCATATTTTTATTGGTATGGCCATGGAATTGGATGTCTATCCAGATTAAGGCAGATCAAACCATCATTCAAAGATTTATTTCGTTTTGATGGACGATAAAGGCCATTTTACTATATTGTTTTGTTGATATGTCTCACAATAGTTTAGAATTAACGCTGTTTGCACCAAAAATACAAGTGGAATACGTTATCTTAAGCGATTAAATTAGTTACACGCCTATTGCATAGATATTGTATTGCTTGGTGAAAGCCAGTTACGGTCATTTTGACCATCTTAACAGTATTAAATTTTCTTATTCGTCTGGCAAACTATTTAAATGGCCAATAGTATTTTTTTACCAAATAATTGTTGTATTACGTGTACCGTGAGTGTAAAAGAACAGTTTTGCAACTACGAGGATTTTACTAAGAATTGCACATTATAAAAACTCAATCAACGGGTGGGAATAACCCGACAGGCGTTCTCATTGCACGTTTTTCATTGCTTCTTTTATTGCACTATAATTCGGATTAAGAAAAATAAGTGAGTAGTATGTATATGTTGCTAGTAAGAAATTAATTCTATGGTTTACATGATTACCTATTGTAATTAATTTCTTGTACAGCGTTTGTCAGTCATAACTCATAATAATATAAAATATGAGTGAATCAACTTTTTTGTCTTTTATTTACGGTCGCCTGAGTCACGTTGGTTTTATGCAAAATTATGTTACTTAAAATAGTTGATTCACCCATATAATCCATTATAAAATTATGCTCTATGTGCTGGTTGTAACAAAAATAGTGGCGATCTTTTAAGTACCCATTTAAGTAATCGGTGTAGGATAAAATAGTTTTGGCAAGTCGCCCAAATACCTACCGTCGAGACTCGTATTTTCGCCTAGTTTAAAAAGTTGAAGTTTCCTCATTAATTTTAGGGTAGGGAGCACAGGAAATTACTAAATAGCGGTCTGCCCTAAAAATAAGGCGGGTATTTCTAAGAAATTCCCACCTTATTTTTATAATATAATATATTGCCTTATGCGATATTGGGCGAAGATGGGTATCCTAGGCGAAGATACGAAACTCAACGGTAGGTCAACCCTTTGAGGTAAAAATTAATTTCCCTACTTTTTCCTTATCAAAATACGATAGAGAATGGACTTTTAAGCAGATTACCATAATTTTACACACTGAATAACTATTCCCCGGAAAAACGGTGGCAAAAACAATTTATTTATTTAATGTTGAGCAACTATTAAGGGTTTTGTAAGATGGGGTTACTTTCATTGGCAGGGTAACATTAATAAGCTACGTAAGGAAAGACCTAAGCCCTCCTACGCGTACACATATAATGCAGTTGGTCAACTCTATTGCTCTGATTGCAGACAATTAAAACAAAGTTCGGCCTAGCCAGCCATATCAGGGCTCACAGTAGACAACGTCCATAGAGTTTATTTGAGGTCGCCGTTCATTTCGAAAGATTTTAACCCTTAAATGCATAGTGATGTATATGTGCATCATGTATTCTGGAATCTATTGACAGCAAGTCAGAATTCAAATTTGAATAATTTTTTGTCCAGGTCATGCATTTAAGGGTTAATGATGAATTCCTGAGCATATTTAGAGTAGGTATTTAATGTTATATACAATTTCCTGGATTCGGCTTGGTTCCAGAGATAAATCGAAAAAATTGTACAGTGATAAGGGCTTTCATAAAAACAAAAGTTAACGTCACTTTTTTGTGTTAAGAAGTTATCCATATAGTTTGTATGACTAAATACCGTAACACAATGGAAACGATTATTTAATTAAGCCCTTTACCTACCAAATTTTTGAGAATGTCCCATATTTCTACTAAAATATAACTTCATTAGATAGCGAAAGTAATTCAAAATAAACCCCCGATAATAGTTATAACAAATATCTGAACGCGCCTCTATCGTTACGGCAATAAAGGCGTGTTCAGATATTTTTGAACGCTCCGGATGCTACGCTATATCTGATGGCGACTGTACAAGTGCGCGGACTCAGTACGGTCAGTGGGAATCGTTCATCAACAAAAGTACAAAATAGCTACAAGTCACTAAGGGCGTATAACATGCATACTAGGTCGATTAGAAAAAAATTGTACACACTTAAGGGTTTCAATGGGCATTTCTCCGAGCGTTTCAACCGCCGTGATTTCGGTGGCAACATTATTACCCGATTTCCGTGGGCAGGTAAGTAGGTTATCTTATTTTTTGGATTCCTTAGTAGAAGTCAACTACGTCTAACAACATATCCAAAAATTCGTGCATCTCTCACAGGATTCGTGTGATATGGCTGCCACCGAAGTCACGGCGGTTTAAACGCTCGGAGAAATGCCCAATAAAAACAAAACTTAACGATACTCTTTTGTGTTACGAAGTTACCGATATACTTCGGTATGACTAACTTTCGTAACACAAAGGAAGTGATCTTTGTTTTTATCGAGCTCTTAATTACGTACAATATTTTTGAAAGCAACCCTACTGGTAATTCGGTATAAAAATACATTGCTGGCGCTATCATTACAAAAATTACTATGTATATTCTGAGCTATATGTTTGTAAAAAAATCATTCGCGTACAATTGTGTACATTCTATAAAACTATTTCATTGAATGCGGACATGTTGTAAAAATTGCACATTTTATCATCATATAAGGTCCTACGTAATGTTACGTACTAGTAAATTTAAATAAGATAGGGTAAGCCGGCGCAAAAAGGCCCCTAAAAATACTGTATAATATAAATTGCATGATATCCACTGAGTTACAAACATTCCGAAAATGTTTTAAACTTACAGTACCTACCGGCCAATAATATATCACAATCAGATTTTATTCAGTAGAACTTTTGCTTATATTTGTAAGTGATTTCCACACTTTCCACCTTACGAATACATATAGCTATATAGGCATAGGCCTTTGTGCTAACGATGAAAAAACTTGGCATCATGTAGTTGTTTTTTCATGCAGATTTTTTGTGTACAGCATAGATTTAGTAGTCAAATTCTTTTTTATTACTACAGCTTTTTAGCAATATGCTGCGTCTGCTATTGTTATTCACAATACTTAATTACAATATTCATCATACATTTCTGCAAAAGTACCAAAATAATATGCTATCTACATGCAAACATGTACCGCTTACTCTATACACGGTCCTACAAAAAGTCACGAGTGAAATATATTATTGGCCGGTCCTGTATGACATGGGGGCCTTTTAACCCCTCTCGACTATATTGCTAATTTATTATTGGGACATTGGCGTGCTTGTGATTTTTCATTAAATATTTGGTTGAGTTCAGTTTATTGTGAGGTGCTCAGTTCATTAATCAGTACAACTGAGACAATTCATTACATTTTGTCGTTTATAATATGATGTAGATAGAAAAATCACAAGTGGGTCGATCAACTTGTTTTATCCCTTGTTACCGTTTTGCCGACAACCGCTAAAATTGTTTTTTTTTTTTACAAGGGCCATTTTTTTTAATGTTGTGCCTCGAACTTTTTTTAATTGGACAATTTTGTACGATTTCTACTTAGTGTCTAGAAGTCATTCGATCATAGTTGGAGAAAAACAGTACCTATTCTAACTTTTTTTTCTATCCGTTACCATTTTTTCACACATTTTGTATGCCGGTAACATAATTGAAGGGTCGTAATTAAAATGTATGAAATTATTCGACAATTTTTACTTTTAATTTACATGATTTGCACGTTAGCTCACCAATTTTCCCCAATCCCACACGGACGTGTCTTGCTGAACAAACTTTTAACTATTTTACCTTACTGCGACTTATTTCATGAGAAGCCATCCACATTGAAACCCCGTTTATTGAAGTTCTGCGAGGATATTAATTAATTATATGTATGTCATTATATTTTCTTAGTTTTGTTTTTAATGTACTTTGTCAAACAACGCATTGGCGTAAGCTGTAATGTTGTATGATATATATTAAACAAATAAACAAATGATTATGTAATACCTATGTTATATAAAAGGAGAGACACAACTTTAAATAAAATGGCCCAGCAACGTTTTCATCCCAATATCATGCTATTATTTTCTACCTAATTTCCCATCCAATACATAAAAATGTAAACATTTATGAATGAAATTGCGTCACATCTCGGACCGCCAGTCTGTGCGGAAACTATAGGCGTCTGGCGATAAAGCAAGCTGTATATCTCACGTGTCTTGACTTTCCGATCAGACCTCACAATACATAATATCAGCACTGAAAAGTTGATGACCCAAATACACTTATTACATACATCAATAGAGGTAATACATTACACAACTAAGCGACTTGAGATGCGATATCGGGCGGGTTTTTGCTAGTTTCATAAACATCGACAATATAAATTGCTTGTGTAAGGATATGTAGTAATTAAAGCTCAAGCAAAGAGTATGATGGGGGTGAATCAACTTTATCTTGTTTGTTATTGTCATGATTACGGTCAACTGAGTCACGCTGGTTTTATGCGAAATTATTCTACTTAAACTATGCATTTTTCTGGTGTTAATAAGCCATTTCCTTAATGGGCTTACATGGACTAAATCGTCGGGTAACAAGCAAAACTCACTAAGTAACAAATACCTATTTGAAAAAAAGGTCATATAGTTCGTGAAATTTAAATTGGTAACTTTCTACCTACATTATAGTAAAAAGAAACATTCAAATTACATTTCTCGAACTATACCTCAGTTCTGATTCAATAATGATAATGAGTAATGACAAGAAGTTGCTAAGAGTAGTGACAGTTTTTATAGTGAGTTTTGCTTGTCAACCGACGAAATGCATATTTGCATAATTGAAGTTAAATAAATTTGATTTAAACCAGCGTTACTCAGAAGACCGTAACCATGGCAACATCAGACAAGAAAAAGTTGACTCACCCACATAATATCGTACTTCAATATATCTGAAGTAATAACTACAATAGTGTTCATTTAGTTTCTTTACCATTTACCACACAATGTAAATACTCTTTACTCATTAGGAAACTGTCATGAGATATAAATTTCTTCAACCATTTTTCGACACAATTGTGTTATTACGCAAAATGGCATGTATACGTGGTCATAACATGCGAGCGAACGAGGTGGCTATAAATATCCGAACACGACTCTATTGCCAAGGCGTTACCATCGAGTCTCGTGTCTTCGCCAAGGATACCTATCTTCGCCTAGTGAAAAAGTTGAACATTCCGCATTACTTTTTGAGTACGGTGCACAGAAAATTACTAAATAGCAATTTTGAAAAACATGTACTTTGCTTCGTGACAGTCTGCTCTATAAATAAGGCTGGAATTTCAACTTTTCACACTAGGCGAAGATATGTATCCTAAGCTCTGAAATGGAATTCGAGATCAAAAATGTAAACAATCTATGACAATGACATGACATTACAAAGTGACATTCCAGGGGTATAAAACGTTTTATATAGAATGCAGTTTTTAACACCTTTGTAAATTAATGTCGCATTTTGAGATTAGTTTTTTATTTTATGTTATTTATATCTACACTTACAACTATCCTTACAGGTACTAAACCTAAGACAATGTTTTATGTGTAGATGTAGATACGCGAAAGTCAAAGTATGTTCGATACACAAAGTATCGCAACCGTTAACATATTTTTGGATATATTTAATAATATTTTAGCCTATATAATGTCCCACTGCTGGGCACAGGCCTCCTCTCATACATGAGAGGGATTGGGCTGTAGTCCCCACGCTGGCCCTAAGCGGGTTGGGAACTTCACATGCACCTTTGAATTTCTTCGTGGATGTATGCAGGTTTCCTCACGATGTTTTCCTTCACCGAAAGCTAATGGTAAATATCATCTGATATTCCGTACATAAGTTTTGAAAAAACTCATTGGTACGAGCCAGGGTTTGAACCCACGACCTCCGGAATGAAAGTCAAACGTCTAAACCACTGAGCCACCACCGCTTCATATCATATTTTTGGATATGACAATAAAAAACATACGTCTGAGTGTCCACGGTTCCTGATTACAAAAATAAAACCTAGAAAATTTGCTAGAATGATGTAAATAATAAACATAATCAATGTTTGAAAACGAATGTCGTGTTACTTTAATCTTTAGGATAGTCGGGGGAACGAATTCCAGTCGTCATCTATAGTTACGATCAAATCCATTTCGATTAACATATGAAAATGATTGATTTGTAGGTAAAAATACTAAAATCTGTATTAATGTACTTTGTAATGCTAAATTTTAGGAGTTTTTATGAATTCATAAAACAGTCATTTGGTGCACCCTGTTGTTTTGATTTTTGAAGTTTATAGTTATAAATGCGAACCCTCTTAAATGGTTCTTAGTGTAGGTACCGTATTAAATTACGAATAAACTAGTTATTGTTATAACTGCGAACTAAATGTTTAAGATTTCTTGTCATTGCCAGTAGTATAAATTAAACACCTTACATTTTATTATGAGTAGCGAAATATATCATTAAAAAATTATATATTTCGCTTAATGTTTTGTATTAAAAATTTCTAAAATATTAAAAAATCCTACGTACCCTCAGCGACTGTAAATACGCATTTTTTATAAGTAATTTAATGATTTTAGATTACCCACTTCTCGTGATTATTTTTTTGTGGTGGTATCCCATTTGTTTACATTTTTGATCTCCAACTCGATTTCACATCTTAGGCGTAGACACGAGACTCGACGGTACTGTACTCTGCCCTGCTAAGCGAAATAGCGATATGTCAAAAATAGAGGCATTTGGAAATGGACTTGTCAGCTATAGAATTTAAGGTGCATGTTTGCATTAAATTTTATTTTTAGATATCGCTATTATGCTAAGCAGGGCAGTACTGGTTCCAATATTTTTGGATGAGTCCTTGGTATTGCATACACGTTTCTGATAGCCACTGTCCAAATATGGTAGACCATTTTTGTTTAATCGGCTGAAATCCAATTCTTTGAAGGTACCTGAGCTAAAAGGCATAAGGCGAGGCTATTTGCATTAAAAGCTTAATCTCGAAATTTATACCACTGCCACTGGGACATATACAGGTTACACGAGCCAATGAAAACCTTGAGCGGGGTGATTTGGTATGTTATTTTGAACCACTTTTACTATGGAGCTAACCCAGAAATCTTAAAAAAATTTTTTGGCTCTTTCATACAAAATATGAATCGTTAACTCGCTTTTGGTGGGACCAGTGGCATACGGGCATTTTTACCTTTAGGGACCCTCGATTAGCGTGACATTAAAAAAAAACCTTAAATTGCAGTCAGGTTCGCAACGACAATTAAGTATTACATCTTTAGGATTTTTTTTAAGCTTGATCGGCGTTCATATATCACAATATCGCTAATAGTTTTACAATTAAAACCGAACACGAGTTTTTATTGTTTAGTGCTAAATTGTTACAAACCTAACTAAAATAAAACTTTTTTAATTTCACGTTAATGGGCATTTTCACTTCTAGGTACACCCAATTAGTCAATCTCACAAAAAAGTTAACTTCGATGTCAGCTTTGTAACGACAATTAAGCATTAAATATAAACAAAAATATTTTTTTATCATTTAATCCAGAAAGAATACGCGTTTACGCAATATAAAAACATAAATAAAGTGGATTTACGTAAATATTTCATGCTCAATTGTCGTTACAAAACTGACATCGACGTTAACTTTTTTGTGAGAATTAAGCTAATTGAGTGTCCCTAGAAGTGAAAATGCCCTAATAGGGTGTCCCTATTAGGTCCCTATAAAACAGACTATATGAAACTGCCATTATCCCCATTCACCCCGACGCATCTCAACCCGCCCCCTATCGGCTCAGCGTGTCCTCCGAGCTGCCGGACATCCTTCTCGCCCCGTTCTCCTCTTCGAGCTTGCACCCGTTGACGCGCGGCGGGGACCGCTTCTTATACATAATGTCCCAAATGTGGTGCACTATCAAGTCTATAGCCACTGCAACAGAAATGGACCACGTTAGTGCGGGTCCGGGTCAGCAGCTACTTAAGGCATAGCCGCTGCAATTTGGGCCCTAATTTACTTTCTATTGTATAAAATCAAATAGGGGCGAGAAGAAATCTTTTTTTTTTCTGTTATTAATATACAGTATGTAATACCTCGTAGAGCAAAGAAAGAACCCCATTAAGGTTTAGATCATACCAAACAACTTTTACTATGGGGCCAAACCCGAATTCAAGAAAAAATGTTGACAGACATTTTGATTGCGTGATCATGAACACGTTGTATGAGAGAGTAATTTTTTTTTTCGCGAATTCGAGTTGGTCCCATAGTAAAAGTTGTTTAGTATGATCTAAATATTAATGGGTTTCTTTCTTTGCTCTACGAGGTGATACATACTGTATATTAATGTTATTGGTATGTTAAATATTTTATTATGGTTAAGAAAAACTTTTTAATGGGTGAATTTACTTTTTTCTGTCTGTTACGGTCTGTTGGTTACGGTCGCCTGAGTAAAGCTGGTTTTAAGCAGAATGATACTACTTCAATTATGCAAACGTGCATGTAGTCAATATTTGGTCCTAAGGAAAGGTCCAGAAAAATGCATGTTTGTATAATTTAAGTAGCATAATTTTCATAAAACCAGCGTGACTCAGGTCACCGTAACCATGGCAATAACAACAAGAAAAAAATTGAATCGCCTATAAATCTTTAAAAAAAGTTTTTCTTAACCATAATAAGATATTTAATATACCCTTAAAGGTAATACGTTTAAATTTGGAAGCTTACTCGGTGTATTGCCGGGTACTTTTAGATGACATACTGTAACGTTTTATCACGTGAAATTAAGATTTCGTAGCACAGTGTACTTTAATATTAGGTACGTATTTCCATGTAAAATCGGGTGATATACTTGATTGAGTTGTAAATTATTTCATGCCGAACATTCTAGTACGTATGATTTATATTGTTTTTCGTTTTATTGCAGTGGCTATGACTTTGTGCTACTTACCGTTGCTTAAAAATAATCTTAAAACTAGTATTTTAGACATAAGATTGTGCGTGTGACTGATGAAGATTTTTCTTTCCATGCAAACGCTGTTCGCAAACTAGAAGTCAATCAATATACTAGATATACATTACAAAAGAAAGACCAAGTCACTCTCACTTATGTCGACTGTCAATTGAGGAGTGTCATTTTTAAAAAGAGCTTATTTCCACTTTGTCGATAGAGATTATTTCTCTTATGACAACATAGAAAAAATAACCCTTATTGACAGAGTGAAACAAGCACTTTTGAAAAGACATTACTAAATTAGGGGTTAAAAAAAGAAATGAAAACAATGATCATGATCGTTTCCATCGTGTTACGAATAAGACTATAGACCCAATACCCAGAACAAGGTATAAATAGAGAAAATTGATTAGGAGAGCCGACCCCAAATGAAAATGAGATAAGGCCAGATAAAGAACAGTTTCTATTGTGTTACGTAAGTTAGTATATGGTATACACTCTATCCCCCTTAAGTTGGGTCGGTCGGTCGTAACAATGTGTCCATAAGAGCAAAAGCGATAAACAATTATTAGCGGCTTGTTAAGTTAACAAACGTTTATGAATAAGGGGGTATATGGATAACTTCGTAACACAAAAACATCACATTTTGTTTTCATTACAGCTAGCTATTTACTTAGTATTTTTTTTGCAATTGACCGTTACCATGATTATATTTGGGTGCATCAACTATGTCTTATTCTTCTGTCATGACACCCAGGGGACAAAAATAGCATAGTTTGATATAAGAAATTATCTAGGAAGCTCTATTGACGTGACTGTTGTGTGACCCTCCATGGAAAGGTCATGTAACTGTAAGAAAAAACTAAGTTTTCTCAATATTATAGGTAATTTCACCAGAGTTGAGATGAATGATTACACACACATCCAAATGAAGTACTAATTGCAAAAAATGAAGTGAATGAATTAATGACTTGCGTCAAAATATTGAAGCAAATCCCTTGAACAAACTTTTTGGTCAATCTTGTTGCAATTGGGTTTGCAGTCAGTACCAAAAAAGAACACTAATTTCAAATTCCCCGTGTGTTTACATGTGGAACCATCTATAATGGTCCTAAACTGTTATTTTAACAGTGACTCCACTGTTACTCGTTGGAACGTATCCAAGAAAAGAGTGATTGTCCCTTTAATTTGCATTGTATTGTTTCTGAAATATTCATTGATTATCGAACAACAACTACGTGAAATGTGTCGTGAAACTCTCTGTCTCTTACTGACACAAAAACCAGGGCTGCCCACAAGCACAATCGTGTCGAATACTTACAAATAAAAATCTTAATTACTATGAACCATTAAAAATACACAATAAGGTGACCCAGAAAGTATATCTCCATTCAAACTTTTTCAACGTAGTTGTATAGGTAAATTCACGAAAGCTGGCACGAATGGATTGAGTAAGTGACAGAAAGTATCTATGTGTGGATGTCGTAATGACAGTAGATACAGGTTGGTGTAGGACGACCGCATATACACAATGATAGATGTCATTCATTTCATTCGTGCCAGCTGTAGTGAATTTACCCGTAATAGTATTAGTATTAACCACAACGTAATTTGTCCGAGAGTAATAAGATAACAGCACAATCATACACTTTTTCGAAGAGTGCGTAACCAATATCGATATAAATTTGCGTAAAACATATCATAGTACATTGTGGGAATTTGCGTATTTAACCTGTGGATTCCTGAAAAATGCTAAGTGACTTATAAGAAGGGCTAAAATCAACGTGCTTTTGAACAAAAATAAATACATACAAGAGTAGTATGTGACATGTGTTGTAATTATTATGTGTATGAATAGTAGGCAAACACACCACAAGGAAATAGAAAAATTACAAAATCTAAAATTGTAATTGGGGGCACATTCAACACCCCTCCCGTCTAATTGTAGCCGACTCACTTAATTTTTAATATCGTACGCACGTTTCTTCTAGCCCCGTTATAGTATCTGTAAGACCTAACGCGACCCACAACTGACGTGTTGCCTTGTCACACTTACGTACTAATTTACGAGTGCGATAGAGACACATTGATCGTGGTAGGCCAGCAGATCACGTAATTAGACTAATAAGTCGATCAGAGTGCCTTAAACCACGATTGACGTGTTAGAGCAGGCCTAGTACCGCGAAAATCGAAATTCGTAAATTTGAGGATTTTTCTCTGTCACTCAAATGAAGGCGTCATTAGAGTGAGAGAGAGACAAATTCTCGAAATTTACGAATTTTGTTTTTCGCGGTGGGGCCGCAGGGCCCACGATCTGCTAATGCGATTCAGTTTAGGTCCTGATCTGAATCGCGATATATCAGTTCCATAGAATAACTGCTAAACCTGAAAAGGTAGTAGGTACCAAAACTGAATCGCATTTGGGCCAATCAACTTTTCGATCGACATATTTTCTGTCTCCTGCGTTACTTTTCATGAACTTTCAAATGTACGTAAATTAATACCTACTATACACATATTTACAAAGAAAAACCGTTGGAACCTAAATGTATCGACGTGAACTTTTGGGAGGCGTAACGCGTGTACAATTTATAAGCATTTTTTCTAACAAACTTAATGAAATTGTAACCTGGGTTACGGAACAAAAAAGTGTCGATCGAAAAGTTGATTTGCCAATTCAAGAGACTATGGCAGCGCCCCATATCTCAAAAATTTTGTAAATCCAAATATTTGAGTCTCCATTTATAATGACACAAAAATTAATTATTGATTGTTATATTTACTATTAAGGTTTTATAGGTTGTGGACTCAACAAATCTTAATTATGCAAAAAAAATATAATCGAAGAGTGGTAAAAAAATACAATGATAGATGTCATTCATTTCATTCATTCCATTCGTGCCAGCTGTTGTGAATTTACAGTTTCAGATCATATAGTAAAAAGAAAACTCACCGAAATTGTCGGCTCCTCTGGGAATGATGACGTCAGCGAATTTCTTGGTCTGAAAAAGAATGGGAAATAATATAGCTTATTTATACAAAATTATCTTTTCACACCACTACGAATACGGGTCCTTTCTTCCCTGCTAGAAGGGATCAAAGTGGCACTTTTCTGTTGAAGGAATTTCTATTGCCAGCCTAAAAAATTACAATGAAAATAATATATGAAAATAAACTTGTACGTTGATAATTGATAACAATTGCATGTAGTGCATGTCTGTAGGTGGCCCATTAAGGAAAGAACTTATTAACACCAGAAAATTGTATTTTGCATAGTTTGAGTAGCATAATTTTGCATAAAACCAGCGTGACTCAGACAAACCGTAACCATGGCAGTAACACACAGGAAAAAGTTGATTCACCCATGTATGTTACATCTCTGACACTTGCCGAGACAGGCTACTCACCGGCAGACAGAACTCCTCGAAGGCTGGCTTGACGAAGTTCATGTACTGGTTGAGCACCTGCTCCAAGTCGCGGCCCCTCTCCATGATGTCCCGTGGCACTGGGGAACGATTCAACGGTAAGCAAATCCTTATAAGGCCCACCATACTATTTTCTTTTAATCTTATTTTGAACCTTGCTATGTCAGGAATAGCGGTGTACCTCGTTTGTTTGAGAAAACAATCAAACAAAGGAAATGCGACTTTATTAAGTTTATGCAAGATTTAAATTTCATTGAAGTGGAGTGTACAGTCGACGTCAAAGATATCATTACGGTTTAAGTGCCAAAAATATATTTACACGACCTTAACGTCAACGGAATAGAGTCGTGTAAATATATTTTTGGCACCTAAACCGTAATGATATCTTTGACGTCGACTGTACATTGGGCCTTACGAGGTTAATACGCAGTCTTCTACAAGGTGCCCACGAGGAAAGGGAAAAAATCTAACAGCTTATTCCTGAGACTAGAAGAAACAAAAAATGTTAAATGAGTTTTGGTCAAATCTGCAAAAAAAAAATGTTTTTTGTTTTTTTTATATTTCCAATGCCTTAATACACAAAAAAAGATTTAATTAATCAAACTATCGCAAAAAATGCACCTTAAAGTTTTTTTTTTACATTTGCTAGGTAATTAAAGATATTTTTGTTCATTTGACGTCTGTCAATTAAGTGTGACAAGACTAAGACAACATGGTGACAAAATCGTTTCCTAAAATGCGTTTATCATAGCGTAACGGTATTAAACGGTTTTAAGAAAAAACAATTTTTCTCTTAAAATAGACTGAATCCAGAAAACTTCATATGACATTTTTAACTTCAAATTTGGTCAGAAATCCGCTGCTGAATTTTTTCCCTTTCCTCATGGGCACATTGTATAGTCACTATCGTCTACGTTTTAATTTTTTTACTATGGCACACAATAATATATGTACAGGAGCGAGCATTGTGAGGGATTTTAACTATGCATACTAGGAGTAAAAATAAAGTGAAATGTCACGAAAAAAAAATATTTTTCTTTTTTTTGTGTTTTTGAATACGTTATAAAGTATTTCCGGTACTTTTTATCACATCAACAATTTGTCAAAATGTTTTATTATTTATTTTTGTGACCTCCTGCCGCCCAGTCAATAAAAATAAATAGTGAATTTTGAATTCATAGTGTAGGAGGGGAGAATAGGATTTCTTTTTTTTTGTTTTTAATCACATTGGACGAGGAAAAACTATTGTTTTTTTTTTAATTCATTGCTCTCTGAGAAAATTTAATTAATTTGAAGTTAAGAATACTTAAGTTGACAACCGGAAATGATGCGTATTTTTACGAGCAAGAGTGATGAAATAGTACATTGTGTATTAAGGACAGTAAATAAGAAATAATTTTTGTACCGCCCGTGGCACACACAATGTCTTTCATCACACCTGTGAGGCAAAAAAGTAAATAAAACAAAATATTTTCAAAAATCTACTCTAAAATGGTCTAAATCATTTCTCAAAATCAGGGATGAAATCTCGGCTTGCGCGCGCCGCGTTAGTGCGACGTCATGTTGTATGACAATCCTTGACAGCCTGAGGGTGTACCTAGTGGCGCATCTACACAGCGCATCGCCAATGCGCATTGGCGCACTTACCGAACAGGTGTGAAGAAAATAAATTGAATATGCCTTGTTTACCTCTCCGAGCCAGCCTGGTGTCAGAGTCGGTGTCAACGAACAGCTTCATGTGGAATAGCTCCCGGACCTCGGGGAAGTAGAACACGAGGATGCCCTCGATGAGCACCACGTCTGCTGGGTAGATTGTGTGCGTCCGGTTTGTGCTGTAAACAAACTTCGGTTATACCAGCGGGTTTTTAACTTTTTACTCACATTTAACATTGTTTTTCTGACTGATTATGTAATTACCCTAATACGTGTTAACCCTTAGGTGCATAATGGTATCACACAATCTATTTCTGAAATGACTTATATAAACAATCGATGCCAATTAGAACTCTGTTGCTCAGTGTGACAGTCGCAATTGATTACTTATTTCGACATGTGTCATTTCGGTCGTATCGTTTTTGATACTGTATGCACCTAAGGGTTAAAAATTAATAAAATTATACAGTTTCCCTGTCAGCAGCCCATATACAGGGTGAAACATAAGTCGTGAACAGTAATACGTTTTTGTAACTCTATAAACAACTAACAGTTAAATGCCCCACAAGTCACTTAAAAATGTACAAGTTATGTATTTACTTTTTGGCTTTAGGATATCAAAAGGGATTTTTTAGACAAATTAATGGAATAATTTAAATTACCTCTTCAAATTGAAGTAATTAATAATGCCAATTTTATCATTTTGTGTAAAATTAAGTGATATTTATTACATTTAACGTCTTAAATAGCCATTATAATATCTTAAAAAATAATTGTAATTAGAAAAAGCCACAAAAAATACAAAAAATAAAATAAAAAACATGACTATTTCTATGTAACTTGAGGGGCACTCAATTGTATGTTGTTTTTATAGAGTTAGAAAAACGTATTACTGTTCACGACTTATATTTCACCCTGTATACCTAATTTGACTTGTGCCACAAAAACTTACCTAATAGAATTTGTAATATAATTATATTCAGGCACTTCAACTTTCTTCCCTTGCAGTATATCCTTAAGTGTGGCTAGCAATTTCTTGTCGTCAAAAGCATCCGGGTGGTCAAAGTTGAACTGGCCTCTTTCAGCCCGGAGCCTCTCGGAAGGGCTGAGGGAACGGTAGAAGGAGTCCTGACTGATGCAGACCACACGCCTCTCTGTCTGTTCTTTGTGTTGTTGCCCGAGCTTTTCTACGATGCGCTGGCATACTGTTGACTGAGGGCAAAGAGTAGGGTTGATTTGATTTCTTGTGTTTAATTTTTTGATAAAATGTAGCTAACAAACCATACTCTGGTTCGGCGGAAGTTGTGATCTAGTTCTAAGATTTGTTTCTGAATAAACATTTATTTCATTTTATTCATAATATGCAAATTTCTTATTTATGACAAAAAATAGCCATGTGGTGACGGCATTAAGAATACATTTGTCAATACCCCCAACTCCTCCTGCGGGTGTGTAAGAGTCGAATAAGGGATTGAAGTGTCACTGACCATTATTTGATGAAAAATTGATGATGGGCAGCAGGGTCATCGTAGTGGACACATTACTGCGATCGCCAATCCGCTTGCTCAGCGTGGCGATTATGGGAATTTACCTCCTAATGCGTTTTATGCATAGTTAATAGGAGAGGCCTACGTCCAGCAGTGGCTAGGCTGCTGATGATGGTGACAAAAAAAAAGCCAACTTAAATATCATGGACACTACTTTCAATTAACTATTTAATTATAAGAGATGATAAGATTGATAAGTGTTTTTGTTCATAATTGTTATGTAAAATATAATAGACTGAACATTTAGTCTCAATACTCTCAAAAATAAGACCGAAATTACGCAAAATAAATTCTATAAGGACCTTACAGGCATGTATTTTCATGTGTAATAATTCCTTCCAATTTTATTTACCAATATAAAAAAAAATTGTAACACCATAATAACTGAGATAAATTGGTTTAAACTTAAACCTTCACGATTATCACTCATATTTTAAAGTAGGATAGTCAGGATATAATTAAACGTAAGTGTAACGCGATTAAGACCTGTTTGTCTTTAAAACATAAATGAGATGCCTGGATGACCTCAGGGGGATTGCCGGCTTGCTGTGGTAATATGTAAGATTATAATTATAAAGGCTGTCCCAAAAATAACACAACATTTGAAATCTATGAAAAATACTTATTTATAGTTTGACTTTCTTATTTCTTGATTTAATCATAAAGTACAAAGAATAGGATTTAGTATGGTAAAGCATGCCGAGAAATGACATCGAAGGCTTTGCTGTGACATAGCCCTCCTTTGTTAATTTTTTTTATGAAATTTGCATAAATATGGGTGAATTTCGTTGCTGCAGTGTGAAATCCCCTTATTCAAACCATGGGCGATCGAGAGCTTGCTGACATAGATCTTTGACTATAAATAACCCCATAAAAAATGAACAATTATGTTAAATCGCATTATTTGGGATTCACTGAAATGAACGAAAAACGGTCAGATAATGGGGTCAAAACCGTTTTTCGTCAAGGAGACCAAGGCTGCTGGGCGATTTGCAATTATAATACTTAAACCTATTCTGTGTACTTTGTGATTGAAAATTGGAAGTAGTCTTAAAAGTATGCTTTTTCATTACATTTAAATCTTGCGTTATTTTTGGTATATCAAAAAATAAAGGCTTTGAAATTGAATACAGTAGAATCTGTTTATATCAAGCGCAAGGGACCAGATGATATTATATCATACCAACTGGAAGAAGTGGAAGACATACTAAACAAACTAAACATGTTTGGCTAATCTCTGCCACTTCAAAAAGGCAATAAGTCGCCACTATCGCCAAGCAACCAATTGCACGTGCACAACTGTCAACTTTGTCTTGTCAGCTGAAGGAAAATTTTATTTAGAATTTTCCGACCGATCAAACTACTAGTCTGTCCCTGGGTGCTTAGACAAGTTGCCAATCGCTAACACTTAATCGTCAATCGAGAGGGAAAACTATGATACGCTAAAAAGTGTTAGAGATTGGCAACTTGTCTGGTAGAAATGTCAAATGCTACCTAAATGCCATGAGCACACCTATTACTTGCCACAGTTACAGAGATAAGCTTTAATTGGAGAACCAATTATCCTGCAGAGCTCGTGGTACATGGGTCAAAATTATTTTCTTTGTCTTGTTTCATAACACTCTGTCACGCTTTTAGTTGTTAATTGGCTCAGTATATAAAAAAAACCAGTGAACTTGTATTTCTTTTTCACGCTAGAATTTAATTCATACCTCAAAAATTAGAAACAAAACATCATCTCATACAAAAATCATAACTGTGTCACAATTTTTAGAGACACAAAATAAGAAAACGAAAATAATTTTGACTCATACTGCTGGCTTGCTGATTGGCATGACATTGAGCCAAATAAATTGGATCTTTTAGTAAGAAACTGCTGTTACATAAATTGATACCATTCACTATTTTAAGTCACATTATAATTTAATAAACACTTAAATAATAAAGATAAGCAGCCATTACTACAGATGTATAATATAAAGGAGATACCAAGAGCCACTTTAAAATTACAAAAAGGCATTGTTACAGGCAACCTCTCAATGTTTTTGATTTCCACAATACAGGCTTAGCCTAGTGTGGGAGTCACTGTCAAATTGTGAATCGACCTTAAAACTTTTTTCAATAAAATATTTTTACTTTTACATGCTCAAATAATATCAAAATTGGCCTACATTATTATTATTATTATTATTATAGCTTTATTTAATCCATACAGTTTTTCTATTTGGTTACATTATCGTTGTAATTATGAGTTACTACTGATTTTTGCATGGCCCCTTGAAGGGTGAAAGCCTCCTCCATCTTAATCCATTTTTGTCTGTCTTGGGCGGTGTTCATCCAGGACTTCCCGGCAGTCTTAACAATATCATCGACCCATCTTTTCTTTTGTCCGCCTTGTTTCCTTTTTCCGGTAGGACCCAGCCACTTTGTTGTTTGTAGTGTCCATCTTTCATCTTGGCATCTAGCTACGTGGCCTGTCCATCTCCACTTGAGTTTCATGGCATGCTCCAGTGCGTCTGTCACCATTGTTTTTTTGCGTATATCCGTGTTTCGTTTTTTATCGATTTTTCGTAGTCTAAGGATACTCCTTTCCATAGCATGTTGACACGATAAGATCTTATTTTTAATTTTGTTAGTAAACGTCCAGGTCTGACTAGCATATGTTAAGGTGGGCAAGATACATGTGTCCATTATGATTTTTTTGAATTTGAGACTGTAATTTCCTTTCATAATTTCTCTGTGTGCCCAGTATTTTTTCCACGCTATGTTTGTTCTTCGGTTTATTTCATTGTCATTTCTGCTGGTGTCAAATGATATTAATTTTCCAAGATAGAGATATTCTTTGACATACTCAATCATACTTCCTTCTATGGTTATAGGAGTTGCAATGCTATTGGTAATTATTTTGGTTTTGCTGGTGTTCATTTCTAAGCCAATGATTCTGCTTTCTTTAGCAAGGTTTTGAAGCATTCTTTCTAATTCTGTTGCAGTTTCGCTAAAAAGAGCTATGTCATCTGCAAATCTTAGATGCGTTAAGCGTCTATTGAGTATCCACAATCCGGTTCTTTCCCAGTCAATTTTTTGGAATATATCTTGGAGAACTGCTATGAAGAGCTTCGGTGAGAGTGGGTCCCCTTGTTTAACGCCTCTTTCTATTGGAAACTCTTCTCCTATCTTTTCGAGTTTGATTTTGCTTACACTGTTTGAGTATATATTTTTTAGTATGTTGATGTATTTATCATGTATATTGTTATGTTTAAGAGCTTCCCATATAGATGTATGTGAGATACTATCAAATGCCTTTGAATAATCCACAAATGCTATGTAAAGTGGCTTTCTAAATTCTTGATACTTTTCTACTACTTGGTCGACAGTATGGATGTGGTCTATGGTGGAATAGTTTGGCCTAAATCCAGCTTGTTCAGTGGGTTGATTTGAGTCTATTTTTGAAGCCATCCTGCTCAACAAGATTGAAGAAAACAGCTTGTATATGGATGATAATAGACTTATTGGTCTATAATTTCCTACTTCTTGTGGGTCTCCTTTTTTGTACAGTAGTATTATGTGTGACAGACACCACTGTTTCGGTATTTGTTCAGTTTCCAGGACTTTGTTAAACAGTGTTGTCAGGTAAGGTACAAGTACTGGCGATCCAATTTTTAGTGCTTCATTCGTTAGGTTGTCTGGTCCGGGGCTTTTTTCCGGTTTTAACCTTTTTACGTGTTTCAGAACTTCCGTCGGATTTATTGGATCTAAAATGTCTTGAGTTAGACTTGTTCTGTGATACTTTTTGTTTGGGTTTGTTGGTTCCTGTTCACTTTTCTTATAGAGGTGTCTGTAGAAGTCTGTAGCACATTTAAGAATGTCCTCTCTGCTTTTTGTTACTCTTTGGCCATTTTTCAGGTTTTGAATCCAAGTCTTGTGAGTTGATAGTTCCTTATTTGCTCTTTTAGCACTTCTAAATGTTACTAGGTTTTTTTCAATGATCTTTTTTCTGTGGGTGTTGTAGTCTTCTCTAATAGATTTACTAGTCTTTTTGAAAAGCTCGCTTAGTTCATTTTTCTCTTCTTTGGTTTTATTTTTTAGTTGTAACAGCTTTCCTCGTCTATGTATTAGATCTAAAGTTTCCTTCGTCAGTATTTTGTTTTGAGTGGATTTTGTTTTGCATTCTAGTCTGAGACTCTCTGTTATTACTTGTTCCAAAATAGTGTTCATAGTTTCTATGCCCGTTTTGGAGTCATAAATTTGATCAAGCGTTTTGGAGTGATTGTTTAATTTTTCGATATATGCTTTTCTCTCGTCGACTGTTTTTAGGAGGCTTGAAGAAGTTTTGAAGGATTTTCGGCATATCTTGGGTGTTTCAATCTTTAGGGAGCATCTAAGCATCCTGTGGTCTGATGGGAAGTTGGAGATGTTGAGCGTTTCTACATTGGTTACTGACCTTGGGACGTTAGTTAGTATGTAGTCGATTTCATTTTTCGTTTTCTGGTCAGGTGATGTCCAGGTCCACCTGCGGGATTGTTTCTTCTTGAAGAATGTATTCACTATTGACATTTTGTACTCACTTGCATATTGTATTAAGCGCTCGCCCCTGTCATTTCTTTTACCATATCCAAATTTTCCTAAAATCATATTTTCTTCTGGTTTTGTTTGTCCTATTTTAGCATTGAAATCACCAGCCACAAGAATATGTTTATCCGATAGCTCATGTGCAGTTTTTAGGTTGTTGTAAAATATTGAGATTTCTTCTTCGCTTGAACTTTCCGTTGGTGCATATGTTTGAATTATGGTCAGTAAAATTTTTCCTAATTTTAGTTTCAAGATTGCCACTCTCTCAGACAAGCCTATGAAGTCTACTATGTTATTTTTAAGCTTTTTCTTTACTAAAAAGCCTACTCCATGTCGGCCTGGTGTTTCGCCTATATAACAAAAAATATAGTTTTCATATTCTTCAATATTTTTGCCGAGTCTTCTGACTTCTGCTATTCCTATTATGTCCCAGTGAATTTTTTCTAGTGAGTTATTTAGTTCTAGTAGTTTTTCTCTTGTTGACAATGATCTTACATTATATGTGCAGACTTTTAGTTGGTGTATTTCTTTGATATTTTCTTCTTTGTATTTATTTGATGGAGGGTTTTGGTCGTTCTCCCCACGGGGACCAGCCGGGTTGGGGAATAGAATTTTATGTTGATTTTTGCTTGTTTGTTGCTTTAGTAAATTTTCCTGTCCTTGGTGCTCATGTTGTTGTTGTTTTGGAGGTTGCATTTTAGGTTGACTTGTTTTAAAATTAAAATGGTTGCTTAGTCTTTCCATGTGTTTTTCTCTGAAAGAGAATATGCCCGCTCCCGCATAATTTGGAATGCATCTAACTTGTTTTTTGAACCGTTTGATGACTCGGGGCTAGCAGGTGGTATGGGGTTTGGAGATGGTGAGCCGGGTTTGCTGTTAGGGTTAGGTTGAAAGCACTGAGTCCTTTTAATCTTGTGTAAATTGTTGCTACGGTCATTACATCCTGGCATAGATGGGCTCGGGGTTTTAATTTCTCCTAGTTTTCTTTTTTCCCTTTCACCTTGTTTTCCTCTGAACTTTCTAACTTGTAAAGTTTTTTTAGGTATATCATGTGTTACGTAAACATTTTCCATCTGTATTTTCTTTTTGTTTCTGAGAATTTCGATTTTCTTTTGCAGCGATGTAGTTGCAAGCAATATTGGCCTGATTTTTCCATCTGTTTTGGGTTTTCCGAGTCTTTGTATACGGTTGACATCACTACGGGTAAATGAAACATCTTCTGATTTAATTACTTCGGACACTGATTCGATTAATTCCTCTGTATTTTCCTCCGGGGATTCAGGTATACCGTGGAACAATACGTTGTTTTTTCTCATGATTAAGTCAAAGTTTTCTAGCTTTTGGTTTAGTTGCACAATTTCTTCGCGTAGTTTTTCGTTTTCCCTTATAATTGGGGTAAGTTTTTCGTCCACTTTTGAAAGCACTTTGTTTGTTATAGTTTCATTTATTTCGTCTGTCTGCTTACGAAGTTCTTCCTTCAACTTGACAAATAGCAATGACATTTCTTCTGACAGTTGGGTTGCCATCCTGCAGTTACTGAACTAAACGCCGTCTCCAACAAGCAGTGGATGTCGAAGTAGAACGCGCAATGTAAAGCGTTTTTATGTGAACGCGACCAATTTAAGTTTTGGTTGGTTGGTACTGTTGGTAGTTAATGGCCGAAACTGATAACCTCCAAATCGAAATCACGACAGTTAATTGTTATTTCACTGCACTCTACTATTAGTTTTACTGTTGTTTAATGTTCACACGCGTTTTTTAGGTTAACTAGTTTGTGTTTACACTTTTATTGCACTGATGTTTTGCGAATAGTTCTTGTTTTTAATTAAATTCACAGGAGCAAGTTACACTATGACTTTGTTGTTCGAGCACCGGAACCGGAAAAACCATTATTAATCGGCCGTTTATTATTTTAACTAGCGTAATTCGATATTATTTATGAGATATTCATTAAAAATAATATATTGCAGTTAAATATTATCGAGATACGCTAGTTGAAATGGTAAACGGCCGATTAATAATGAAATAAACAGCTTGCATCATGATGACATTAAGTTGTCATTAGCATTTACTCTTAAATAAGATAACCTGATAAGAAAACTCAAATATAAATGAAGAGTTTGTATACTACATTGAAAAACACCGATTGAATGCAGAACTTGACCACACATATTGCCGATTTTTGGTAAGAAGTACCGCTTGGAAAATTTTGATACTTAGGCAACTAGTAGGCCAATGTATGGTCTATAATTAGAAAAAGAAAATAGAGGTGTCACTACTTCATAGGTACACAAAAAAAAATATGAAAAATTTTTTGGTCTTTTTTTTTCTTTTTTTTATACGACAATCGATATTCATTTTTTTAAATTCGATGCATATCTAAATAAAGAACATTATTTCAAAATTTGAAGCAATTCGCTTTTATACATCCTGAGATACAACACATTAAAGAAAAAACTAAAAAAAATCATAAGTCAAAAACTGTCACCGATAGGACGTTGATACTCAGCAGAAATAATCTTCACCATAAGAGGTACTCACAAAAAAATACTAGAGTCTGGTTGATTTAAAGGCTGACTTACTATGAAAATCCGACTATGGCCTTTCTAGGGTTTTTGGTGAAATGCAGTTGAGTTAAAGGAATCCAGGGGTCAATTTTTAGCTGTAACGTGTCATAACACAAAGATGAACCTTAACTCGCTATCTCCTTACGAATAACTTACTTCACATCCCTTAATTTAACAACACTGCACCAAAAATGCTGTATGATGTCTGTTTGTTACAATTGCGATTTCTATGAATTGCGTGTAGGTACAATAAAGTGTTTACTTACTTACTTTAAAACAGAGATATTATTATTAATGTAATCAATCTTCATGCCATGTGTTGGTATTATAAATAGATTTCCAACATGAAGGAATCAAGAAGATAGTCGGCCTCTGTAGGTACAATGAAATTCTTCACAAGCAACATTGTGCAAAAAACAATCGAACGACGGATGTTATCTTTCCGACGCGACACCTTGTTCCTACATTCCGTAAGGTTATGTGAATAATTCGGTCTAAATTGCTTGAAAATGTATTAAACTGCTGTAAGAGCATAATCAAATCATTATGCCGGCATCTCACTTTTTATTTTGGACATTACGTAACAGTTTTAGACGGGAATCAGATGGAAAATCAATAATAAAACAATGTGGTATAGCCTCACCTTGCCGCTGGCCGTGCCACCCGCCACACCTATCAGGAACGGCGTTTTGCTCTCCAAACCGTTAGTGGTAGTATAATCTACCGTTTTATCGGTCATTTTCTTAAATGTGTAGAATTTCCTTGCTGTTTTTATTGAAGAAGTGGTACAATGCGCAGCAAAACGGCAGCCTTGCAGTAATGCTGACATGACATTTCGTGATCAATGTTGCCAGCTTCAATCGCAATTGTGTGCCACAGATTATAAAAATGGTAAGTTTTTGAAGAACGCAACGTATCGTAGAAATTTTAATAAGAAGTACTCGATTTAAAGTGATATATATGTATTTTAAATATTTATATCTAGCTCTTACAAAACCGTACATTAAATTGTAATCACGGTGGTCTAAGTTGGTTGCAGGGAAAAATATTTTTACCTGGCAATAAAATGTCGCTCCCCACCCCAGTACTTCCGCACTTGTTGCGAAAATCACTAAATTTGAACTCAGTGCACCCCGTTTAAAAGTGCACATTTTAAAACTCATGAAATTTGCCGGGTTCCTCTGTTTGTGTTACGGGGTTGTGATACTGTGATCTCATTACAGTTCGCGCTTGGGACCCTTACGGTTGTGCCCTAGACTGTTGTGCCGGTCGTGTCTAGACGTGCGGAATATAGGATATTCAATCCTACTGAGCTAGGTTTTTATCATCTAATTCGGTTCAACATTTAGTTTAACGGTTGTTTTTTTGCAAATTGATTACTTAAAGGTAGTTTTGTTAAAATGGTGAAAATAATTGACCTGGAAGAAGATTTGGTGCCTGAGGAGGAGGCGGAAAATGCTGATGACGACACAGCAGAGGAAGAAGACGACGGCATAGAGGTTGATATAGACGAGAAACCTCCCGAACCTCCAGATGCTCCACTGTCTCCAGATGCCTCCTCGGGCCTTGAGCCACCGACACCTGCGGAAGCGGTACCCGGCCCGTCTTCAGAACCTACGGGAATCCAACGACGCACGCTCGGCCCCGGAATCGCATCCCCTCCATTTTGCGTTGGTCCCACAAAATACATGTGGGACGTAATAGCTCAGTACGGTCATTACGTAGAGTTCCAAAGATCCCTTCGTACCAATGGTCCTATAAGACAACCGGGACCAGACGGTCTGACTAGATGGGCTCTAGATCTGCACCAGCAACTATTAGCTGGCCCTCCGAATGGTCACGGAGACCTCAAGTTCACATGCAGCATCACAACTCCCGACAGGCCTGATACAAATCCAACGGAGAATTTTTCAGAAGATAACAGGAACTCCGAGCCCATTGCTGATATATCAGCTACAGACACGGCCTCTCAAAATTCTGACGAAATAATAGACAATGAAGCAAGAGCGGAGAGCGACGAGTCGACTAAGGAAAAAAGCAACGGAGTGGGTGAAAAAGAACAATTGGCAGCCTCGGCCGCTGCTACCAAATCATGCCCAGCGTCCAGCCCCGACCTGTCGGACTATGACATCTCTGACGTGTCCGACTCACAAGCACCGCCGGACTACAACACTTTACAAACTGAATCCAACAAGGAAATCGAATATACGACCACATCTTTAACCGACTGTCCATGGACGAAGATTAGGGAGACATCTAGTATCGATGACCTCGATCCTGAATCAATGGATTCATCGGATAGAAAAGAGCCCTCTGAAGGTTCCGAGGAAGGAGAAGCCGCCTGCTTGCCCGCTCACAGCGTCGTCAAAGACTGCTGGGAGCAATGGGTGGACGACGAGCATCTGTTCAATATCACCGAAGACATACACGCGCCATCTACGTCCACGGGAGTCCGCATGCCTAGCCCGGCGAGTCCAGCCACCGAACGTCGCCGAGTAAAGTTCGAGAACCGGCAGCGTGCACGTGAGCGCGAGCGTGAACGTCCACCGCCAGCAAAGCCATTAGAACGCTACATCTTTGTCCCCACCGAAAAGATCGGCCGCATCCTCGGCAAAGGCGGGCGAAGGATCCGAGAAATAGAAAAGAACTCCGGTGCCAGCATACAAATACTACACCGTCGATCGAATAAACCCGTCACACAACTCATTATAACTGGTACTGATGAGCAAATATCCAAAGCCGACGAGGAAATTTGTATTATCATTCGCAATTTCAAACCTCCGAAATCGGGAGAGCCTATTACCGCGTCTGTGAGCAGCCAGGAAGAAATGGAGCTCAAAAAGCTATTGATTGGCATCAAAAACCAAGTGCTTGATGCAGAGAAGAGGTGCCGCCGGGAACCTTAGACATACTACCATGGCCAATACTGTTGTACCTAAATCAGTTTTTTTTAACCCAATATTTTTAAAGGTTTTTCGGGACACGAGGACTGCACAGAAGTGTAGGAATATTTTGTCCTTTGTTTACAGGCATTGCGCGCGGCGAATTTTTACTCGTATTAATTTTAGAATTCTGCGAATGTATTACGCAATTGACCCATTGATTTCTATATTTTTATTATCATTGTTATTTTTATTTTAAACAAACTGGCAGTGCCATGGCAAACTGCCAATTATTTTTTATTTGATGGAGTAGCTGATCGCGAAATATATTTTATCCTATATGGTTTACGTACATATTTCACCTGTAATTATATTTTTTATATTCCAATCGAATCCCTTAGGCTAACAATAACTCACCGGAAAGACAAGTAAAGTAGTGATCACGTTTTGCTCAAATTATTTGCCATTGCCTAATCACTTAATGTACCGTAGGTAACGCACACTCATAGAGGTCCGTTTACACTAGGTAAAACTTTAACTCCGTAAAAACTACGGCGAAACTTTGTCGTATTCGGCAGACTTTAGCCCCTTATTCATATTTACACGTCTCCTAACTTACCAAACCGCTAAGTATTGTTTGCCCCTTTCGGTCTTATCAATATGTCTATAAGACCGAAAGGGCCAAACAATGCTTAGCAGCTTCTTGAGTTAAGAGACGGTTATGAATAAGGGGGTTAGTATCTACAGGTAGCGGATACCATTGAATTTAAATGCACTGTGTATTCAATCAATGCAGGGCTATAATACTTATCATAAGAATCGAGTATAATTACTGCGTATATCGTAAATTTAATTCCAACGAGCTTCATCCAATTTTTTTTATAGATGTCATGAATTGTATTAAGATCGCTTTTAAGGCTAGTAGGCAGTTCCTAGATTTGCCTCTGGCATATATTGAAATTGAACGGAGAGCATTAAAGAAGACATATACCTGATTAGACTTGTCAATGCCGACACACCATATAAAGACAAGGCTTTTTCCAACTGACGGCTTTAAGCTTAACTTTTATTAGACGCATGTCGTTTGCAAGTAACGGAGCAAGGAGCAAGCTCCTTAAATGTCCAGATTTTTCCGTCTGACTAAGAGAGAGCCCGATACTAGGGCAATTATAAAACTAGGACTTACTATTAATATTGACTTGACTTGACTGTCTTTTAGGTAAGAAATACTTAGTATACAAACGGTCCAACCAACTATTTATTCTGGCGTTGTGACCAACTTTGGCTGTTTAATATTAATAGTGTAATTCATCGTATCTATGGTTCTTAATAATATAACTATTATCTAGATAGTTTATGATTGCGTTTTTGAAATAGTCTGGAACTTCCCCATTTTTATATACGTGGGATTTCTCGGGTTTACCGAACGTAAGACAGCCCATATTTTTTTCCTTGGTATATTTATATCTTTTATCTATTTGAACAAGAAGACTCTTGGAATCCAAATCCAATCGAAAATTGTACCTATTTAGCGAAATATATTTACACGTCTTTTTGCCTATTTAAATGTCTATACACGTTATTGGTAGACACTTAAATTAGATTTAGATTAGATAGGTAGGACCTTCCTAGTGTTTCTAGATTCTTTGTATTTTTTTTTCAGAGTAACTCTTCCTACTTTTTTGGGAGTTATGTTACAATAATTATGAGGCATTATTGACTATGTTATTTATATACTTTTTCATACATACATGAAATCGCAATGAAACCTATGAAATTCATGTGTAAGTCGGTAGATAGGTACCTAATTTATACGACGAAGACGAAGCAAATGTGATTCATGTAATTAGGTTGTACCTAATAATTTTATAGTTACTTACACTTTAAAATTATAATACGAAAACAAATACTTAATTTTAATTATATTACGTATACCTACTTGTTATCTAGTCATTGCAAATAAAACCGATTTTGCGTTCTTTCCTAGTAGGTTAGTTACAAATATTACTAAGTATAAGTAAGACTTATATTAAACGAATTTTGATCTTTATTACGTAAGACCCAAAGAATTTCATAAAACACGGTGATTGTCATCTTTACGTGTTTAACAACTGCCACGTTCGATGGTCGAGACTCGACTGCCGGCATCTGCAGTCTAAGTAGTGTAAACGCTCTCTTACCTGTATACCTACCCACTTAGAATATTTCTCATCATGTTCAATAATATAAAGTAACGTGTGACAATCTATATCGTGGAGGTAGCAGTTAGTTTGCTAAGTATGTATCTACCTAACTATTTATTCTGAACGCATGTACTACACCTACAATTGTGATTATAACTTTTAAAATTAAATCTACTCTTAATAAGAGAATTTTATTTCGTA